>PVKM010017184.1:0-26171 GCA_004027735.1 Carollia perspicillata
ATGGAAGGGCAGATAAAGTGCTTCTCAGATAAGATCAAGTTCAAGGAGTTCATCACCACCAAGCCCTTACTATATGAAATGTTAAAGGTACTTGTCTAAGAAAAAGAAGATAAAAAATATGAACAGTGAAAGGACAGAAAACTCACAGTTATTAACAACCACACCTAAAACAAAAGCAAAAGCAAACTAAGCAAACAACAAGAACAGGAACAGAACCACAGAAATGGAGATCACATGGAGGGTTATCAACAGGGGAGTGGGAAGGGGAGAGAGGGGGAAAAGGCACAGAGAATTAGTAGCATAGATGGTAGGTAGAAAATAGACAGGGGGAGGGCAAGAATAGTATGGAAAATGTAGAAGCTAAAGAACCTATGAAAGATGGACATGAACTAAAGGGGGGAATGTGGGTGGGAGGGGGTGTGCAGGGTGGAGGGGAATGAATGGGAGGAAGTAGGACAAATGTAATAGCATAATCAATAAAACATATTTTTAAAATAAAAAAGATATCAATTCCACTTAAATTAGTCCACAACTAAAATGAAATTGTAATAAAACATCAACAATTTGGATAGCCACATAAGTTAAAGTTCATACAGGAAAGCAAGAATAGACAGGGAAAATCAAAGTAAGATTAATAGGGAGGGACTAACCTTGCCATCCTACCAGATATTAAAATGTACTTCATTTATGTAACTGAGGAATAAATGACAATTATAATTGTACACATTTAAAGGTACAATGTGATTATTTGGTGTACATATATATTGTGCAAAGTTTATCAAGATCAAGATAATTAACACACCAATTATCTTGTGTGTGTGTGTGGTGAGAATGCTATGGATCTACTTTCAGCCAATTTCAAGTACACAATGCTGTATTATTAACTATAGTCACCATGCTATATTCATACTTATTCAACTTATAACTAAAAATTTGCACCCTTTGACCTACATTTCCCATATCTTAACCCCCACCCCAAGCCCCTGGAAACCATCATTCTAATTTGTCTCTATGAAATCAGCTTTTCCTCTTCTTCTTCTTCTTCTTCTTTTGATTTTATATATATAAATAATACCATACGGTATTTGTTGTTCTTTCTCTGGCTTATTGTGCTTAGGATAATGTTCTCAAGGTCCATCCATGTTGTCTCAAATGGCAGGATTTCAAATGCTAATAGGTGCAGCATTTCTTCTGGGGGTGATAAAAATGTTCTGAAGTTGAATATGGTGATGGTTGGCCAACTTCATAAATATATTAAAACCAATAAATTGTGTACTTTAAATGAGTGAATTGAATTGTATTTAAATCATATCAATGCTATTTTAAAAAATATATCCAACAGAGGAACCTCTATTTGGGGAAACAACATGTGCAATGCTTTATTTATTTATCCTGTGTATGTTCCTTAAGGCAATGGAAACCCAGAGAAGAGTTTTTAGTAGGAGAATGCCATGATTATTTTGCCATGTTTAAAGAACAGACTGGAAGAAAGAAAAACTGAACTTGAGAGATCAGTTAAGAAACTAGAGTCTGGAGAAGGATAACGATGAAAATGGGATTTAAGATGCTTGGGAATTAAGATCAATAGGATTGATGGATGGCTCTGAGAGGATATGGTGGCTACAAGGTTTTTAGCTTGTAAAACTAGTGATGCCATTTATTGAAATAAGGAATAACAGAGATTGTTGCCATTGTTGTGGCTGGTTGTGAGAGAGATGAGTGGATCACTTTTGTATATATTAGTTCTAGATGTTTTTAAGTCATCCAAGTAAAATTTCTAATAGGAGCTTAGCTATACAGATCAGGAGATACAAGGAAAAAAAGCTGAGGCTAAAGATATGCCTTTGGGAGTTATTAGTGTCAGTGAAACTGAACCAGTAAGAACAAAGGAAGAAACAAAAGAGAGGGAGGCAGTAAAATGGAACAGAGAGAAATACCTCAACATCTAAAGAATAAACAAATAATAAATGAGCTGGCAAAAACTACAAAGTAGCCTTTGGAAAAAAACAGGAGATGGTACAGTGTCATGGACATCAAGAGGAATGTTTTGAGGAAGACCTAGTTAGCCTTGAAGTTGCTTTCCAAAGTGAAGTAAGGTGAGTAATGAAAATGCCATTTGTATTTAGTGACATGAAGATGTCATTAGGGACCTTAGTCAGGAGCTAATCTGGGGGGGTATGATGGAGCAAAAGCCAGACTGGAGGTTAAAAATACTAAATGAGAAGACAGAAATAACTAATTTGGTTGTGAAGAGAAGACAGGTTAAAAGTGGTTTTGATGTGGGCTATTTTTTTTTAATTGAGTGATCTGAACATATATAAAACAAAAGGAAAAGGGTCAGGAAACAGAGACAGAAGTTGAAGATATAAGACAAGAAAGAATCACTAGTATTAGATTCCAGAAGAGGTGGAAGGGAATGAGATCTGGAGGGCATAGGGAAGGGCTCTCCTTAGACAGGATGGAAAATTCTTCAATACGACAGGAAGGAACAGAGGGAATGAAAGCACTTGCAAGTTAGATATATACACTTTTTGGCAGGAAATTAAAGGAATTCCTGTCTCATGGCTTTATAGTAGGAGGTAAAGTCCTCTGCTAAAAGTGTGGAAGAAATTGGGAGGGTAAGATCTGAAAACAGTGAAGGTTTAAATAGTTGCCCTGTCAGATTCCTATGGGATATTTACTTTTTGTTTGTTTTAACATTATGCCATTAACCCTTTTCCCTTTTACTATATATTCACATTTAATTATAGTTGTCTAAATGAAATAACTACATCAACAATTTCTTTGATCAGTATGCCAAACTCAACTGTGCTGTTATAACCAACACATTAACAATCCATCTATAATGCTGCCTATTAACTCTGTTTACAACTCAAGAGATCCATATATCATTTTTTATGATGAATTTTAAAACTACCTCACCATGCTTATATAGGTACATAGTCATTTATCAAATTTAACCTCCACACACCTAGATCATATACTGAAAACCATTTGTTTAGAGAATTTTGTTCTACATTACATCTTTAAAAAAAAAATCCTCACCCAAGAATATGTTTCACTGATTTCAGAAGAGAGGAGAGTGAGAGAGAGAAACAACAATCAGTTGCCTCTCACACACACCTTGGCCAAGGATGGAACCTGCAAACCAGGTATGCGCCCTGACCAAGGGATCGAACCCACAAACCTTTGGTTTATAGGAGGATGCTCTGATCAAACGAGCCACCCAGCCATGGCTCTACATCTTAATTGTGACATATCATTTGCAAAGATGGCCTCAACAATCCTTCTTATCTTTGTGTACACTGCCATTTTTATTGTGACTTCCCTATTCCCACCATCAGAAGTGTAGTCTATTTCTCCTCCAAACCAATAGTACAAGCTGATCCTGTGATGTACTTGGACCTAAAAAATTCCAGAAAGTAACTACCTAACCTAGATTTTAAGAGCCCTTGTAGCTCTCACTCGCCCTCTTGGAATGTGGTATATGAGAAGTTCCAACTAGCCTCCTGAAGGATGAGACCACATGGAAAAAGATCCATCCAAAAGTTAGAACCAACTCCCAGACACAAGAGTGGGGTAACTTTAGACCATCTAGCCCCGGATGAGCCATCAGATGAGTGCAGCCACACGAGAGACCCTCGGTGAGATCAGCAGAACTGTCTACTTGAGATCAGCTCAAATTGCCAACCCAGAGAATCACAAGCAAATAAAACAACTGTTTTTAAACCACAGCTTGATACACTGACGGAATTTTAGTTTCCCTTTTCTATTTAAAAAACAGAAAAATAACTGAACATATAAACTTAAGACTTCCCTTATGGGAAAATCATAAATAACATTTACTTATCATGTTATTTATGTTATAGCTAAACTCAAAGCTTCTTTAAAACAAAATTACCAGAGTTGGAGTCTTGAGAGTCAGCCATTCATTCATTCATTTGTTAATCACATAGTGTCACAATCATTCCAGACACTGACAATGTATCAGCAAACAAGAGATAATAAAATCTCTGCTCACACTGGGGAGTTATAGACAACCAAATTCCAAATTGTATCATCTTCGGATTCAGTATTATAATGACATCGATAATTTTCAAGAAAAGAACATGTAAAAAAAAATGTGTGCATTATACTAATAATCACTCTTACCCGCATGCCAAGCACCAAGAACCCAATCTCTTCCATTAATGGGTACTTGCTGACCTGTTGCTGAATCTTCTCAGATGAGGCAAAAGGATCATAGCTTTTTCGCCCTATCTTTACATCCATTATACAGGGCTTATTAAATTTATGGGTCACATCTTCCAGTTTTAGATATAAATCTGTTATTAAAGAAAAACTTTAATTAGTGATAGGCAAACATATTACTACTCAAGTAACTTCTATGAAAACAAAATGAGGAAAACTTAAAACTGAGAAAAAGTTAAAATAACTCCACTCAACAATTAGTATATAAATATCACAGAGAAACTCTTACACAAGGTGGTTTAAATAAATACAACCATAAGCAAAAGGTATGAAGTAGATATAAGGTTTCCAAGGACATTATTCAAAAGGCAATGAGATTTCTTCAAAATGTGTTGAAGAATGAATTACCCTTTTAAATACAGTGTATGTATGCCTTAGCAGATCTCTTATTAGCATTTTAATTAATTTTTTAAAAATTGATTCTTCATTTAAAATTAGTAATAGGAATAAATCCTTCCCACAGAGTATACACAACAGAAATATGGGTTAAGAAAGGCAAATCAGCCCTGACTGATGTGGCTCAGTAGGTTGGGCTATGTTTCACAAACCAAAAGGGTGCTGGTTGGATTCCCAGTCAGGGTACATGCTTGGGTTGTAGGCCAGGTCCCCAGATGGGGACACGAGGCAACTGGGCAATGTTTCTCTCCCTTCCTTCCCCCGTCTCTAAAAAGAAATAAAATCTTTAAAAAAAATAAATCAATCAAAATGATGGTCACTGTTAAATATACTTTCCACTCTCGCTTGTCTCAAAAGAAAAACAAATAGCATGCTTTTTACTGGATTTAATTGGGTAAATAACATGCTTTTTAGAATACAAATATCCTCAATCCTCATAAGATCATTTACAAACCACTTTGCCAACCTGCATACATCTTCATACAGAAAATTACAAATGGCAGTTCAAGTAAAAAATTATAAAAGCCTCAGATGTCACACTAGCTAAACTATTCACAATTTTAGCTTGAAAGTAAGGAAGGGTCCAAGAGCACCAAGAGAAGGAAGTAAGGGAAGAAATTCTTCCTCCCATTCCTGGGTGAAAGAATCTGCCCAAAGATCTGAATGATATTGCAATTTTAAGTTATGATTATAATAAGAAACATTTTTCCTAAACACTTTCCTCAAAGACAGGAGAGATTCTAACTGCTTTTTATGAAAGTAACATACAAAGTTAGAGAATATGTATATTCTACATGAATTACATAAAAGGATACTTGGGAAAATAAGACTTATCCTCTAATATCTTTTCCCCTGTCCCACTACAGACTTGTAATTACCCTTTTAACAAACTACCTATATTATTTGTTTAGTGTTTGTTCTAAGTCAACATTTTCTCCAATTCCAGTTTACATTCAATATTAGTTTCAGGTGTACAGCAAAGTGGCCAGAAAATCATGTACTCGACAGAGTGGTCCCCCCACTGCCTCAAGCACCCACACCCCTAACCCCACACACAGTCATCCTGTCACTGTTGACTAGGTTCCCTATGCTGTAATCCACATCTCTAGGACTACTTTGTAACTACTGATTGCATTGCTTAATCCCTTCAAGTTGTTCACCCAGCCCCCATAATCCCTCCCCTTCAACAACTGTCAGTCTATTCTATGTATCTACAAGTCTATTTCTCTTAAATTCACTTTGTTCTTTAGATTCCACATAATAAGTGAAATCATGTGGTACTTGCCTTTCTCTGACTTATTTCACTTACCATAATACCCTCTAGGTCCATCAATGCTGTCACAAAAGGTAAGATTTCATTCTTTTTATGGCTGAGTAGGATTCCACTGTGTAAATGTACCAGAGCTTTCATTATCTACTCATCTACTGTGGGCCAACAGACACATGAAAAGTTGCTCAGCATCACTAATCATCAGAGAAATGAAAATCAAAACCACAATGAGATATCACCTCACACCTGTTAGAATGACTACCATCAATACATCAACAGCCCTGGCTGGTGTGTTTCAGTTGGTTGGGCATTCTCCCGCAAAGCAAAAGGTCTCGGGTTCGATTCCCAGTCAGGGCACATACCTGGGTTATGAGTTCTGTCCCTGGTTGAGGCACATGAAAGGCAACCAATCTCTCCCTCTCATTCCCCACCCCTTCCTCTCCTCCTAAAAAAAAAAATCAATAGACATGCCCTCCAGTGAGGGCTGACTGACTGACTGAATGAATGAATGAATGAATGAATGAATGAATGAATGAATAAATCGGCAAACAAATGCTAGATGTGGAGAAAAGGGAACCCTTGTCCACAGTTGGTGGGAAAGTAGATTGGTACAGCCACTGTGGAAACCAGTGTGGAGATTCCAAATAAATTAAAAATGGAATTGCCTTATGGCCCAGATGTCTTCTGGGAAAACATCTGAAGAAACCCAAAACATTAATTTGGAAGAATATATGCACCCCCATGGAAGAGCCTAAGTGCCCATCAAGAGACTTGAAATTTAATAACTAAAACTAGCATAGTTATTATATTATAAGGAAATCAGTGCTGAACCAAAAGTGAGAACTCTGGTAAGGTTTGAGAAAGCTTTAAACCCCTTAGGTTTAAGAAACAGAGTGAAAGATAAGAAATAAAAAGATAAACTGCATCCCTTAGCCAAAGGAAGATGGTGGGGGGAGATGTATGACTGTGCAGAAAGAACTAGGTGAAGTCAAGCCCAAATATGACAAAAAAGGGACTGTAGCCTAAGAGACCTGTACTGGAATACAAGAAAGAACCCTTCAAATTTTAAAGAAAGGATCTTATAAACAGAGATCTTCAATAGGGTAAGAAATAACAAAAGGTCTGGGCACAGACAATAAATGCTAACAGTTAAAGGCAATGGGACAAACGGGAATATCCCCCACCCCAGCTTCTGTGCTTTTAAAAGATAATCACCACCCTGGCTATTGTAGCTCAGCAGATTGAGTGTTGACCTGTGAACCGAAAGGTTGCTGGTTCAATCCCCAGTCAGGGCACATGTCTGGATTGTGGGCCGGGTCCCAAGTTGCGGGCGCATAAGATGCAACTGATTGATGTATCTCTTGAACGTCAATGTTTCTCTCTTTGTCTCCCTCCCTTCCACCCTCTCTAAAAATACATCTTATAAAATAAAAACTAAAAGATATTCACAGATGGGATGAGAAGATGGTAAAGGAAGCAGCACAGGGCAGTCTCCTTCAGATTCTCTCCTCCCATCTCCCAACGACTCTGAACAAAAGAGAAAGAAACTGATTCATTCTCTCTATATAGCTGTATAAAAATTTCAGTAACAAGGCTTTTATTTCAAATATCAAAAAAGACTTAGTTCCTAATACAGTGGATCATTGCATTAAAAAAATTATCATCATTAATTTCCCTAAATCATGAGATCCTAAAAGTATCAGTGAGGTGAGGCTCAAGTATAAGGATAGTGAGCAAACCTAGCTGACTATCACAGCATATATCAAGTATAAGGATAGTGAGCAAACCTGGCTGACTATCACAGCATCTATATCTCAGAATAGGGTCATTATTCTCTACTTGCCAATTTGATAGTGATTAAAAACAATAAACTTTTTTTACACAGTAAGATAGAAGTGACAGAAGCTACAGTAGAGTAAAGCAAATCTGAATATAAAATCCCTACTTCTTCATTTTCTCCTTAGGAAGAAGGAAAATGCAAATGCAAACTCTATATATGAAGGGGTATCCTCCCCAAAAAACAGAATTCATAAAAAAAACTGTGTATTTATTCTTAGATGTTTAAATGCCAGTCACCTTCAAAGTACTCTCCATTTAATGCAATCCACCAATCGAGATATTTATTCCACTGCTCAAAAAAGGTTTCCAACTCATCAATTTTGATGCTTTTTAGTGCTTCTGCTGTTTTTTGTTTTACCTCTTCCACATCAGCAAAACAATTCCCTTTGAAGACTTTCTTCAACCAGGGGAAACAAAATCAAGTTGTTTGGGGTGAGATCGAGTGAAGAGGGAGGGTAGGGTATGAGTCATGCCGTTTTTTGGTCAAAAACTGCTCAACACTCATCACACTGTGGGCAGGTATATTCATAAATCACCCATCATAAAATGGACAACTGCACTGAAAGTCTTCCAAAAAAATTCACTGAAGCTGAATGCAGCCTCTCATAACAATACCAGCTGGTACGCTCATACAGATGGGTTCCTAGAACACTCACCTAGTGTTCTAGTACAGGGGAAGTCCATACTAAAAGGGGCCCACCCTCCAGAAGATAATTCCGGTTTTCTGGGTCCTCCCTTGTATGGCAGGGATACAATATATGTTCACTGAATGAATGAGTGTTTGCCTTTCTCATTCCTATTGCCCAGGAGAGCTTTGGGCTTGGCCTTCCTCACACTATAATAAATTGAGTCTCTCCTCCAGTAAAGAAACCTGAGTGTTTTATTTAACTTTCTTTTTTTACTAGCCAAATGTGTTTTTCTTTACCTTACTTTCAGGTTCTTGATATGTTTTATGTGATTAGAATTCTCAAAGAACTGCTAGATTATTGTTTATTAGTTTTAAGTAAATGATCCTTAGATTAAGGTTTACTGAGAGTTGGTTTAGTGTTTTCTTTTAGATCTCCAGTCTCAATTTTTTTTAAGTGAAAGTAAAAATTTCAGATCTTCATTTCTATCTTACCCTCTAGGTTATAAACACCAAAAGCTCTGGAGATGTAGAGTTTTTAAGAAAGAGTATGATGTTATGTAGCTAGCAGCGTGCCACAGGTGCTTTTAAATGAAATAGGTACTAAATAGGAAAATGGGGCATGATGTTAGTCTTGAGATCTTTACTGATTTTTCTACAGGTCATTATCACTAGAAATAAATCTGAATACTAATCCTCTCTGAAAATTGCTAATAGCAAATTATCTCTCTGGAGTTTAAGGCATTTTACTATAGGGAAGCCTCACAAGGCAATACCACACACTGGATAAAAAGGGACACTTTTTCAGCTGGGCCTCTCTGGGTATATATTGTTGTGGTATTTTTCAATTTTTAGGACAACAGAAAATAAGTTCTAAAACTCATTCAAAAAGTATGATGGACTAAGAATAAGATAAATGTCATATTTAGGTTCATTCTGACTGAAGTTAAGGAAATAAATTACATTAATTTGATATCTGAAAAATTATCTTAGAAAATAATTATAGTATTATTTGATATGTAATCTACACATAAAGGAAGAATTTTGAATGAATTTTTAAAAAATGAAGAGACCTGATTTTTATATATATACACACATATATGTATATATAAATCATAAAGACAGACAGCATAATAACAAGATTTACTTTTTCAAAATCTAGAAAGCTCTATTCAGGACAATAGATCCTGATGAAGTGGGTCTGCCAGAGGTCCAAGGACTGGCATTTGTGATCCTAGTATCTACGAGAACTATTCCGTAATATTCCAAAAGGCTTAGTCTTGAACCTCCGGCCAAGATAGAGGCATAGGTAGATATACTCTGCCTCTTTGCACAACCAAAAGAATGACAACAAATTTAAAAACAAAAAATTATCAGAACTGTCAGAAAATCGAACTGTATGGAAATCTGACAACCAAGGAGTTAAAGAAGAAACACTCATTCAGACTGATAGGAGGGGCAGAGAGAGGCAGCCCAGGTAGAGAGGACCCACAGCAAGGCAGCGGCTAGAGGCCCGAGTGGGCAAAGTGAGGCTGGTGCACCTGGGCAGGCAAGGCAGCAGCTGGCAGACTGGACAGTCCCACATTTGCATGTGGATAAACCAGGAGAAAAAACTGGGAGTGAGACAGACCATGAAACACAGGGCTCCAGCTCAGGGAAATAAAGCCTCAAAACCTCTGGCTGTAAAATTCTGTGGGGGTTGTGGCAGCAGGAGAAATTCCCAGCCTCACAGGGAAGTTCATTGGGGAGACCTACAGGGTCCTAGAATGTACACAAGCCAACCAACCCGAGAATCAGCACCAGAAGGGCCAAATTTGCCTGTGGGTAGCAGGGGAAGTGAATGAAAGCCAGACAGGAGCTGAGCACTGTCCCCCTTGGACCCCTCCCCCACATACAGTGCTACATGGCAGCCAAGGGGGTTGCCCCACCCTGGCAAATACCTAACACTCCCTTACAAAAAAATATGGCCCAATGAAAGAACAAATCAAAGCTTCAAAAATAGAACTAAGAGATAGCCAATCTGTTAGAGATGGAGAGCTGAAAACATTGGTAATTGGGATGCTCACAGAAATGGTTTAGTATGGTTGTAAAACAGAGGAAGAAGTGAAGGCTATGCAAAGTGAAATAAAGGAAAATATACAGGGAACCTACAGTGAAGAGAAAGAAACCAGGACTCAAATCAATGATTTGGAGAAGGAAGAAATAAACATTCAAATGGAACAGAATGAAGAAACAAGAATGAGAAAAAATGAGAGGCCTCAGAAAAAATGAGAGGCCTCTGGGACATCTTCAAACGTTCCAACATTGAAATCATAGGGGTACCAGAAGGAGAACAGGAAGAGCAAGAAATGGAAAACTTACTGGAAAAAATAATGAAGGAGAACTTCGCCAATCTGTCAAAGGAAATATATGTCCAGGAAGTCCAGGAAGCTCAGAGTCCCAAAGAAGTTGGACCCAAGGAAGCACACACCAAGGCACATCATAATTACATAATGTAATTATGATGGACCCAAGATTGAAGTTAAGGAGAGAATCTCAAAAGCAGCAAGAGAAAAGGAGACAGTTACCTACAAAGGAGTTCCCATAAGGCTATCAGCTGATTTCTCAAAAGGAATCTTGCAGGCAAGAAGGGGCTGGAAAGAAGTATTAAACATCATGAAAGGCAAGGGCCTATATCCAAGATTACTGTACCTGGCAAAGCTATTATTTAAAATGGGAGGGCAGATAAAGTGCTTCCCAGATAAGGTCAAGTTCAAGGAGCTCATCATCACCAAGCCCTTATTATATGAAATGTTAAAGGGACTTATCTAAGAAAAAGATGATGATCAAAAATATGAAGAGTAAAATGATAATAAGCTCACAACTATCAACAACTATCAACAATTTAACCTAAAAAAAAAAACAAAAACAAACTAAGCAAACAACTAGAACAGGAACAGAATCACAGAAATGGAGATCACATGGAGCGTTATTAGAGGGATGGAGAAGGGGGACAATGGGGGAAAGGAACAGGGAATAAGTAGCATAATTGGTAGGTACAATACAATGTACAGGGGGAGGTTCAGAATAGTATAGGAAATGGAGAAGTCAAAGAACTATATGTGTGACCCAAGGACATGAAGTAAGGGGTTGGGGGGGATGCTAGTAGGAGGGAAGGTGCAGGGCGGAGGGGAATAAAGTGGAGAAAAAAAATAGGACAACTGTAATAGCATAATCAATAAAATATATTTTTTAAAAGGCTTAGTCTTGGTACTTGAGTAAGAAATAAAAGGACATCTACTTTTCATAAACACATGAAGTTCATTACAAGAGGTTACCCTAACTAGAAATACAGTTAAGTTTAGGAGGCTATGGCTATAAGAGATAAATCTATTATTTATCTATTAACTTATGGAAAGTATATATAGAATTTCTATAGTTCCTTAATTTTTTGAGGTAAAGACCATGAAAATAACTACCAGATAAGGCAAAATATACCACTTCAAGCTGTTATTAAGCAGACTATTAAGTAAGATTTCTCAGTGGCTTTACCAATGACATGGTTACCATGCTCAAAGATTTATATACTCCATGCTCTTAAAGACAGTGTAAGATTATGCATTACTAAGAATGAAGAAAGCTTGTGTATTTTAAATATAGTTTCTGTTTAAGATAAATAATTAAATATAATTATCTTAAAAATAAATTAAATACAGAGTTGGGCAGAAGTAAGTTTACAGTTGTTCATATGAAAATAATACAATCATTAATAAATAATAATACAAGAATAAACTGTGTCCCATGTACTCACAATTGTAAACCTACTTTTGTCCCACCCTGTACAGTAATTATATTGTTTTAGAATATATTAAGCATTAAAAAATCCTACAGCAAATTTTCTACTGTTGGAACATATTTCTCACACTATACTGAGAAGCAGACAATTTCCCAGTATCAAAGGAGAAAAAAATGTGAACATCTGAAACATTGTGGAAAAATTAAAAGAACTACAAATAACTATATAGTAAAGATGAGATAACTAATTCCTTTAGCACAGGTGGCAAACACAAGGCCTGCGGGCCCAATCCGGCCCTCCACCTTGTTTTACCAGACCCAGCACCTTGTTTCTGCCCAGTGGCAGCACCAAGCTCTTGCTTAACTGTTAAGGAGCAGTTACATTTATACAGTCCTAAAATTACATTTGGCCTGTTGAAGGCAACGTTGAGGCTGATAAGGGCCCCGGTAAAAATAAGTTTGACACCCCTGCTTTAAAGAAAGACAAGGAAGATGGTACTTAGGGAGTCAAAGGAAAGCTTATTTAGCCCTCCTATTAATGAGTATCATTGATTGCATAAATTATGAGAATATGGGTTCCAAGTTTCATCAAGCTCTTCCCACCATAACTAGAAAGTGTACAGGCATTGACAATCATCTTTATTTCTACAGCTTTCAAAAAGAAGAAAAGGCCAGGTGGGAAACACCTGCCCAGCTATGAAGCCAAATGGAAAAACAGGAAGCCTTGCTTGTGCTTTCCACATCAATCACCAGCCAATTCTGAGAGCAGCAGAAGATGAAAGAATCATAAGTAGAGCCCTGGCTGATGTGTTTCAGTGGATTAAGTGCTGGCCTGCAAACCAAGGGGTCACCAGTTCAATTCCCAGTCAGGGCATAAGACTGGGTTGCAGGCCAAGTCCCCAGTCGGCAGCACTCGAGAAGCAACCACACATTGATGTTCCTCTCCCTCTCTTTCTCCCTCCCTTTCCTTCTGTCTAAAAATAATTAAATAAATAAAAATCTTTAAAAAAATAAATAGAGACACTGAGCCTCTAAATTTGGGGTAAAGAGGGAGAGAGGGAACAGACATGTAGGCCAGCTAGTGTCAATACATGCTTCCTAAAACCTGACCAGTAACTGGATCCAGAAACCTACGATCAATCAGGCTGGACGTTAGATTTGAGAATTCTCAATCTGCTTAAACCTGCTTAAACAAACTTTTTCTAGCCTTCCAAATAACTATCAACAAAAGGTTGCTGATGGTACATGTACTAGGAATTTGTGTGTTTATAAGCAGGTACAAATAAGATTTAATATATTCAACTAGCCCAAAATCTTCAAAGATAATCTCCAATAAATACTTCTATCTTAAAAAAAGACTTCTATTGGCCACGTTCTACAATTAGCTAACAGTGATAATTATATAATTCTATAAATACACTAAAATCTACTTAATTGTAAACTTTAAATGGGTGAGTTTTGCCCTAACTGATGTGGCTTAGTCGGTTGGACACTGTCCTGCAAACCGAAAGGTTGCCAGTTCAATTCCTGATCAGGGCACATGCCCGGCTGCAGGCAAGGTCCCTGGTTCGGGGCATTTGAGAGGCAACTTATCAATGTTTCCCTCCCTCTTTCCAGCTCCCTTCCCCTCTAGCAAATTAAATCTTTTCTTTTAAAGGGGTGAGTTTTATGGTATGTGAATTTTCTCTCAGTAAAACTGTCAAAAATTTTAAAAGACAAAAGTATTAGGTCAGCACATTCTTATATTTCTCACAAGTTACAATAATTTACTCAAAAAATTGGTAGGTACTTTCTGCATTTTACTACGTTAGATTATAAGAACTGTATCAAGCTTTACAGAACTCTAACCTAACCACGTAAGATGCCCAAATAAAAACAAAGGATCAGTAAATAAATTATGTCATTAACTTAATACTATGTAAAGTACAGTAATACAAACAGTATCCTACTAAAATTGAATAATATACTGTTGACCCTTGAACAACAGGGGTTTGAAGGGTCTAGGTCAATCCACTTAGACTTTTTTCAGTAAATACTGTAAATTTACTTTCTCTTCCTTATGACTTTCTTAATAACATCTTCTTTCCCCTAGTTTACTTTATTGTAAGAATATAGTACATAACACATGTAACGTACAAAATATGTGTTACATTATCAGTAAGGCTTCTACTCAACAGAAGACTATTAGTAGTTAAGTTTGGGGGAGTCAAAAATGTTGTACACGGATTTTTGGCTGTGTGGGAAGGTGGAGGTTGGGATGGCACCCCAACACTCACATTGTTCAAGGGTCAACGCTATTTTCATAATCCTTGGGCTAAACACATAAAAAGGTTTCTGGTCTTCTATTTGTTTCATTTATAATTAAAAAGATAAAAACAGAAAGATGAAACCATGAACTCTCTCCAACAAAATGAAAGTTAACCTGCATGGAGCAATCGTTTTGTCCAACTTCTTGACCAGAGCCAACAGAGTAGGAAAGGAATGGGAAATCCCCTGAGGCAACTGTTCTTACATTGAACCACTCTATACATGTATGCTTTTTATCCCCTGCCCTTTTTTCCCCTTCTATTTCCATTTTCTCCTCTCACTTTCCTCATCTCATCTTCTCATCTCAGTAGCACCAATATTTCCAGTCATACTCAAATAAGAGTATTAGAATTTGCAAAGCATTCTCAGGTAACATAATCTGCATTTTCACAACTCTATGTGGTATTAGTCAATGTACTGATGAAAAAATAGATCTCAAAAAAGGTTAATAAATCAGCCATGTTCACAAAATTTGGAAGTAAACAAGAAATAAGCCAAATCTTTTGACTCCACTGGTACTGCTCTTTTTGTATTAGCACAGGTGTTCCTCAAGGTTATTTAGTATGGAAAACATATAAGGTTGTCAACTACTAACAAGCCATCAATTTTTAAATCATGTGCTACTAATCCTAAATTATAAAATGATTTTTAATAAAACTACTTTTTCTCTTATCCAAGTTTTCTGTATACTCTACCTTTCAAAATAAAGATGATGTTTGCTTAGTTATTCTACCCTTTCTAAACAATCTTTTAAAACTGGGCATTTAATTATCTAGATAGCTAATCTAACACCATCCTTGGCAACCTTTGTTAATCTTTCAATGTCACTTTCTTGAGGAATAATGATTTGCTCTAAATTAAGCATCAATCACTAGCAAAGTAAATTGAAATCTAGCTATCTTATATTCAAATAGAAATTCCTATGATCATAATATGTAAACTAATTTAAGCAACATGCTGATCTGAATCAGAAGCAGGTATCTGGGGCTAAGATAAGAAAGAAGGGAGGGTAAGGGAGGAAAGAAGAGGAAGCCTGGCTTTTTTTCCCCCTCCATATGGCAGTAGTATAGGAGAATCCTTTATACCCAGAGGAACCATGGATTTATTATTATCTGAGGATACTCACAGGGAGATACAATGATTCCCTATTAATGAAACTAAATACAGTCAATGAATCCAAGGAAGACAAAGAACTGAGGAAAAAAACAAGTTCAACCTGGAGCTCCCTTCTTTCCAATTCTCAAATTATAGTTCAAGTACTATCTACATTTAAAAAGCTTATAGCTTTTATTTAACAACTCTATCACTGAACTCCAACATAAATCTGCATAATCAAAATGTCTGAGTGTTAAGCTTATTTATTTGCATTTTAACAGGCCTATGGGTTATTCTTCAACTTAGTCAAGTTTGAAACTCTTTACCTTATTCATGAACTTTCAATAGCTACATAGTCAACCTGTTTAATTAAATTCTGTCTGCTCAAAGACCCTGAAGTGGCAAATACAGCTTCAAGTGTTAATACTAAGAGAGAGAAATGCTGTGCTCTTACATAGATCAGAGTTTACCCTCTATGAAACTTACTGGTATTTTTAAAAATATTGCAATTTAAAGCCCAGTAGGAGGAGGATGAAAGAGTGGGATAGGAGACCGGGGGTGGGGGTGGGGGAGAGTTATGCAAAGAAAATACACTTCCTGATTTTTTTCCTCTTCAAAATGCAAAAAAGGAAACTGCCTGCATAGTGGAAAAAAAAAATCTGTAAATTAATACGGTATTTGGTACACATTATTTTCATTTAATTATAACAGACTGATCATTGATTTATATATGTCATTTAATAAACTGGTTTTGAAGAGCGAAAGTAGAGAATGATTAGGAAGGAAAATACACGTATTCTGTTTTTTATAATACTAGGCTTACTTTTATATAAAGTCTTTTAAAAAGCCACTCTCCTGAATTAAAACTAAAATATAAATTTTTAGGAAAAGAAATTACCATTTGGTGCAGTGGGAGGTGACCAGATGCCATAATATTTTGGCAAATATTTTCGTAGCTCTAAAAGAACACCATCAGTACAATCAGCAGCATAAACCTGAAATAGGAAAATATAACTTGCATGTTAGTGTCTTATAATGCTCTATAATTACCCTACACATTTCGCAACTGAAATAATACTGATGATCATAATTTATCTGGCATGAGTTTCAACTGGAAGTAAATCTGAATAAGCAAAAAAAGAGTACTCTGTTTCCAATGAAAACTATGTATTGTTTAGAGCACATTCTTGATTATCTAATTCTAGCCTTTCATTGTCCTTGAACTATTTTACAAAGCAAGCTGTAAATAACTCTTAGCAAATGTAAAATAATTCTTGTCCCTATATCTGCAAATAAATTCTGTCCAGAGGAAGTCTGATGGACTTCCATTCTCCCCCTATGGAAGGGAGGGTTTTGTGTACATACAGGACTTCATTTCAACTTCCCTTTAGTCCATGTAAAATTTTGCTTCTTTGACTTTTCTTTTGAACCAGTTTTAACATCTACCTGGTTCCCTCATTAAATAGTAAGTTTAACAAAATCTTTAACACACACTTATTTTATATCCATATGGGAACTTTGATTTTACCTTTAAAAAAATATATCCATTAGCTCAATGTATTGTACGTCTAATCACTGCTCATCTAATTCCTTGATTTATAAGCAGTAATAATTCTAGAAAATATTAGAAATGTCTAGATATCCTGGAACTAGATTCTTAATTTTCTTCTTGATGGGGAGTGAAAAGAAAATATTTTGTTTTAAAAACAACTAGTAAGGTATTTTATTTAATTAAATCTTTCAAATATGGTCTACCTAATTATCTAAAGCCATTAAAGTTCACTGCTGTAAAATGCTTACGAAATCTTAGTATTAGAATTCTTACATATGTGAAACCATTTTCATGTCAAGTAGTTACATACAACAGAGTTCTACAGAATAAACTCAGGTGACTCACCAAGTACCCATGTGATGCACTGTATTTCCCAGCCTACCCTGTTGAAAAGTGAGCAGAAGTGATAGTAGTCACTTCCAGGCCAAGGTAATTAAGAGCAGGGCCTACTTTATTATCCCTCTGTTCTGGCACAATGACAGTGAGGGCAATGTTCGTGATGTAACAAGATGGAGGACCCAAGTACATCTCTATGTACTGACCTAAAGAAGTCCACGATACATTTATAAGTGAAAAATACAAAAGAATTAAACAACAGAGAGGAAAACTTGTTCTTTTTAAATATTTTTTTCTAGTACTAGAACTGGCATTTACTACAACATGCCAGACAAGGTAACCTAAAAACCTTTCTACTTAGAAATGTAGGAAAATATATGACAAATATTTTAAAAATGCATAGCTGAGCTCCCAAGGGAAAAAAGGAAATTCATAGGAATTTAAAATAAAGAGGCAACCTGAGCAGTCATGTGTGGGTTTCACAGAGGTCCACACTTAAGACTTGAATCAAAGGGTCTCTCTCTGAACTTCAGTTTCAGGCATAGATGAGGACAGAGTTACACTGAAACAGGGAGATCAAATAAAAGTCTAAATACTGAGTAGTTAAAAACCTTCCCATCTGTCCTGGTCAGATGGCTCAGTTGGTTGGAGCATCATCCCAATATATCAAAAAGTTGTGGGTTTGATCCCCAGTCAGGTCACATACCGGAGGCAATCAGTCAATGTTTCTCTCTCTCTCCTCCTCATTCTTTTCTCTCTAAAATCAATTAATTTGTGTGTGTGTGTGTGTGTGTGTGTGTGTGTGTGTGTGTGTGTCTCCTTAGGTGAGGATTAAAAAAAAAACAGCCTTGGCATCCTTCTCTCTTCCCACCATACTACAAGAAAGCTGGTGGACACACTGATTGAGAAAAAGAAAGAAATAGCAACAATATGAGGAATAAAAAGAGTCACAACTAGACACAGCAGAGATTTTTAAGAATACTATAAAAAACTTTACCAACTGGGCAATTTTGTATAAAAATCTAATCAATTATGTTTTTACTATCACATTAACAAAAAAAAATCAGGACATTTAAGAAACCAAATCACTGGTTAAAAATATAATCCTTGCCAGGAACAAAGAAAAGAATTAAAGGGAAAAGGAAGGATAGAAAGGAGGAAGGAATAAAGTGAAACAGATGGGAAAAAGATTCTAATGAATATACAGTTGTTCTATCAAGCCTTTAAGGAACAAAATCCCTCTGTGATACAAAGTCTTCCACATAATAGAACAAGAAATGCTCAACTCATTTTATGAAGTTAAAGAAACTTGGTATTAAAACCAAACAAGGCAAATATGTGAAGAAAATAGTTCAATCTCATTTATAAAGCATAACTCTAAAAAATTTGAAATAAAATGCTTGCAAACAAAATTCAGTAATTTATATTACTAAAAATAAAGACATGTCCTAATAGGCTTTATTCCAAAAAATGAAAGGTGATATAACATTAGATTATCTATTATGGCATTTATGACATTAATAGATTGAAGGAGGAAACACATATGATCATTTCAATAGATACAGAAAAGGTAGCTGCAATATATTCAATACCCAATCATACTTTAAATTGTTTTCTGAAATAAAAATAGAAAGGATGCTGTGCAACTTCTCTTTTCCACCTCCACAATATTCTATCCAAGAAGCTGACCTGAATCAAGGGTATCGATGGGGTCTCTTGCCCACTTGTCATTGTCTCTTACTGGTGCAAGAGTGGAAGATAGAAGAGGTGAAGTCAGGTTATTTACTTCTCTAGTTCCCTATCAGTTCCTATCATCTCATAAAGTTACCTTCCCTGGGTTCCAGTAACCACACCCTCTCCTTGCCCTTACAGGCCCAAGGGATGTTACAGCATTCTCTCTTGCAGGTAACCTTAAACTCTGACGACACCTTTGTCAAAAATCCCTTTATTAAACTAACAGCATACATCATTTGTTTACTGACAGAACTTTGACTCACACAAAAAACAATTTCCTTAACCTAGGAAGAAGTATCCACCAAACCCTAAAGAGAGAGGCATACTTTAGTGGGGAAATGTTAAAAGTACTTTGTTGTACGAGAGGAAGAAATCCCCCCATCATAGCTTCTATTGAGCCCTGGACTGGAAGTCCTTGACAGAAGTGTATAGATTCAAACGGTACAAACAAACCTCCAATCACAAGAGACATAATTATCAATATAGAAAATAATTAAAATTGTTAGAGAATCTCAGATAAATACTAGTTAAAAATAGTTCAGCAAGATTACCAGATGTAAGAACACTAGACAAATATCTTTTTCATTCTTATATTTTAGCAATCACTTGAAAACTCAATTCAAAAAATATTGTTTACAATTGAAATAAAAAATGAGGTTCCCAGAATAAATCCAGCAAATTATGTATAAGACTTTTTTACAGAGTAAATATAAAATAATTTCTTTAAAAACAGGCAGTATGTATCAGTCAAAAGCATATGTTCTAGAGCTACACCAACTGCATTCAAATCCTGGGACCACCCTTTCCTCTGGCATGATCATGATCAAATTATTTAAACTAACTACGCCTTAGAGTGCACATGTATAAAATGAGGGACATAGCAGTACCTACCTCACAGATAGTTGTGAGGCTTAAATGAGTTAATAATGGTAAAGCATTTATAACAATACTTGTATTTTTACTTTAGCATGTAATTTTTTACTTATACCTAAACTTAAGAGCTAAAGCAATAAAATTTAGATAAAAACATAAGCATAAATCTTCATGACTTTAGATATGACACCAAAAGCACAAGTGACAAAAGGAAACAGATACACTGAACTTTAATATTTAAAAATATTTGAAAAACACTATGAAAAAAGTGAAAAGACAACCCAAAGAATGGGGAAAAATTATTTGCAAATCAAAAATCTGATCAGGACTTGTATCTAGAATACGTACAGAACTCCTACAACTAAATAAAAAAGACAACCCAATGAAGAAATGAACAAAGGATCTCAACAGACATTACTCCAGAGAAGATTTACATACAGTCACTAAATACATGAAAAAAAAATGTCCAACATCATTAAGAGAAATACATTCGCTCAGATGGCCATTGAGAGGGGGGTGGCGACGTAAGAAGTGTTGATCAGGATGTAGAGAAAGTAGAACCCTCATACGTTGCTGGTGGAAATGTAAAATGGTATAGCCATTTTACTTTGGGAAACACTTTGACAGTCCCTCAAAAAGATAATATGGAATTATTGTGGGACCCACCAATTCCAGTCCTAGCTATGTACCCCCAAAATTGGAAACAGGTACTCAAATACTTGTACATGAATGTTCAAAGCTCTACTTACAAAAGCCAAAAACAACCCGAAGGTCCACCAATGGATGAATGGATAAACAAAGTGTGGTATGTAAGTATAATGGAATATTAGCCATAAAAAGGAACAATATATAAATGTAAACTACAATGTAGATGGACCTTAAAAATATTACACTGAAAAGAAGCTAGACACAAAAGGTCACATATCATATAAGCAGATTGGTGGGTGCCAGGGACTGGGAGGAGTGAAGAACCAGGGCATCATGTCTTCAAAGTAACAGGGTTTTCTTTCAAATAAAACCTTTCAAATGAACATCTTTTGTAACTAGAGGTGCTGATTGCAAAACATTGTGAATGTTCTAAAAAGTGTTCCTAGTAATATGTGTAATTAGATGTTATGTCTGCCCCTCCAGAAAACTGAAAAACACTTTGAGTACAACAAAACAAATCTTACCTCACTTACCATATTATAGAATTCTAGCTCTCTAGGACCCCTTGGAGGTGGCTGTAGCTGTTTCAAAACTGTGCCATCTGGATGTTGCAAGATACCTAAGAATAAAAATAGAATATTGTTAATATTTACATATTTGCTAATCTCATATTTGTTAATGCTTTAACAATTGTGTATCTTGGATCCTAGGATAGATATAGATTTGTTCCTGAAGTTACAGATAAATCACTTTCATAAACTGAAGGGTTTCTTTTTACTTATTTCAGAAATGTTAACATTCAACCAACATGTTTCGGTGCTTGTTATATGAAAAGCACCAGAATACAAATTCTAAATAGCTTGGTTTTGTTGTCTCCAACTATTTCCCTTATAGCCACCTAGACTTTCTAATTAATATGTATAAATTTTTATAGAAATTCTTCAGTAACAGACTTTTCGGGAGATGTTAATTTATAGTTTAATAAGAAGTAAGTTAAAAGCAGCAGCAGCAAAAACTGATCTCATCTTCATAAAGAGAAAAAAATGTTAACAGTAGTCTTATATGAATCTGCTGCTTTGTATTTCTTGTTTCTCTTATCTGTTATAAGAAAGCAAACAACTTTTTTTTCTTAATTTAGATGCACTGTGTACAGCTGTAGAGATAGAATGAGGGCACCTAGCCAAGGGGAAAAGTCAGGGCACCAAATCTGGAGCAGGAAAGGGCACCTTTTTATAATCTGCCCTTTTTCTAAAAGAAGGAGCCTTTTTCTCAAGTCATTATGTATGTACTAGCACTGGCCCTATCCCTATACCATGAAGACTCATTCCCAAATTTATGTTAAAATCTTAAATTTCCATATATTGAGTTTTCACAAAATCATGGCAGTGAGAACACAATAAGGCTCAAATAAATCTATTTATAACTTTAATAAAGTATGCCACGTAAGTTTCTCTTGCTATTGACAAGAATTAGAATTTTTTCTTTCTTTTCCTCCTTTATTAAATTGAACTTATTAAGGTGACACTGGTTAATAAAATTACAGGTTTCAGGTGCACAATTCCACAACACATCATCTGTACATTGTATTGTGTGTTCACCACCCCAAGTCGTCCCCTTCCATCACCATTCGCCCCCCCACCCTCCCCCACCTCTTTACTTTTCAAGTGTAGGGAATTTTTAATTATAATAAAAATGCAGAATTTAATCAACAGAAGCAGAGAGTCTCAATTTAAGACTACAGTCATCAAGTTACTGGTTTCAATACCTAGATATAGGATAACTAAATATTAATCCATATGGGTAAGATTGGTTGGTAAGCAGTCAAAGGATTTGGAGACTTTAAGATGTAGTCTAATATAACTAAAAATTAGTGAAGAGAAATTCTAATCCTGAAGGTTGTGATACATAGAACAAGAAAGATTTTCTCCCCCACAGTAAGAGACAATTTCTATAGGTTAATGAAGAGTGGTGAACTTAATTCCAAAAGATGGGGAACATGGAGAATTCATAAATGAGGAGAGAACCTTGGCAGCTTCTCTTCAGGCAGGCATCTAGTCTACATACAGGTACACCTCCCATTAAACAAGTATTTTATCAGGCAAGCAAAAATCAGCTTGACTGTAGACAACAGTGTGCTGTGGCAGGCCAGATTAGAGACAATAATCCTAACAGATTTTTTGGTCCAGGTATTCTCCTGCACTACTCACTCGGCAACACACCCCATATAACTTTTCAAGAAAAGTGGAAGAGAAGAGGAGTGGATGGAAGAGAAGATGGTAATTCCAGGTATTCTCCCTATGACATGAACTCAAGGATTCAAATGTAAACCAACAGTATCTTAAACTGAAGACAAATCCCTCCCAGCTGACTAAATGTAAAAAATAATTTAAAACAGCATCTTGGAAGACTGAGCCAATAACAGATATACTGAATCTAAGACTACAGCCAGCCCAGGATCAGCTTAACTAAATTCTAGAAAGAATATAACCTATTAGGACCTTACCCTAACAAAGGAAAGGACTTTCACTCTTTGTGGAACAAAACAAAAAATTGTACACTTTGTTCCCCACTGTTCCTTAAATAAAATGTAAAAATCCAATAAAAAAATAAAATATAAGATATATCAAAAAAACAACAAAATATGATGTATAATCAAGAGAAAACAGTCAACTGACAAACATAGAAGCTGACAGATGATCAAGTAATTTTTCTTTGATCAAGTAATTTTAACTATAAATGTGGATGTTAAAATAACAATTATAAGTATGTAAAAATTATAGAAAAATGGATATCAATGCCAAATAGATGAGGTGTTTAAGGAGAGAAACAGAAATTTTTTTAAAAGACCTAAAACAAAGAGTTGAACAATACTGAAAAAAATCTTTTCCCAAATCAGCCTCCCTCTAAACATAAGATTACAACAGAGGAATTTTGACCACATGGTACACTACAGGTTTATTAGTCTACTCGGTCTTCCATAACAACATACCATAGATATGTGGCTTAAACAATGAATACTTATTTTCTCACAGTTCAAGAGACTAGAAGTCCCAGATCAAGGTGCCAGCCAAGTTGGCTCCTGGGGAGAGCTGTCTTTCTAGCTTGTAGCCTCCTTACTTTGTCCTCACATTGTGTGGGGGAAAAGGAAATGAGAGAAGGAGGGAGTGGGAGGGGGAGAAGAGAGGACGAACTAGAACACTCTCTTTTTATAACAACACTAATCCTACTGGATCATGTTCGCACCCTTGTGACTTCATTCATCTTAATTACCTCCATAAAGGCCCTACCTCCAAATACAATCATATTGAGGCTTGTTTTTTCCCCCCTAACATTTGAATTTTTATTTATTTATTTAGTTAAATTGTTATTCAAGTACAGTTTTGTCTTTTACTCCAGTCCCAGTTCACCCTCCCAGTGCTCCCCACCTCCCTCCCATTTCCACCCCCCTTAGTTTTTGTCCATGTGTCCTTTATACTTTTTCCTATAATCCCCTCCCTTTTCCCCTGAATTTCCCTCCCCTCTCCCCTCTGGATACTGTCATCCCCTTTTCTATTTCAATGTCTTTGGTTATATTTTGCTTGCTTGTTTGTTTACTTGCTTAGGTTCCTGTTAAAGGTGAGATCATATGGTATTTGTCTTTTACCGCCTGGCTTATTTCACTCAGAATAATGCTTTCCAGTTCCATCCATGCTGTTGCATAGGGTAGGAGCTCCTTCTTTCTTTCTGCCACATAGAATTCCATTGTGTATATGTACCATGGTTTTTTGATCCATTCATTTACTGATGGGCACCTAGGTTGCTTCCAACACTTGGCTATTGTAAATTGTGCTGCTATGAACATTGGGGGCATAGGTTCTTTTGGAATGGTGTTTCAGGGTTTTGGGGATATAATCCCAGCAGTGGAATTGCTGGGTCAAAAGGCAGTTCCATTTTTAGTTTTCTGAGAAAATTCCATACTGTTTTCCATAGTGGTTGTACCAGTCTGCAATCCCACCAGCAGTGAACTAGGGACCCCTTTTCTCCACAACCTCTCCAACACTTGTTGTTTGTTGCTCTGTTTATGATGGCCATTCTGACCAGTGTGAAGTGGTATCTCATTGTGGTTTTAATTTGCATTTCTCTGATGGCTAGCGATATTGAGCATCTTTTCATGTGTCTCTGAATCCTCTGTATGTCCTCCTTGGAGAAATGTTTGTCCAAGTCCTTTGCCCATTTTTTAATTGGGTTGCTTGTCTTCTTGGAGTAGAGTCGTGTAAGTTCTTTGTATATTTTGGAGATCAAACCCTTGTCTGAGGTATCATTGGCAAATATGTTTTCCCATATAGTTGGGTCTCTTGTTATTTTAATGCTGTTTTCTTTAGCTGTGCAGAAGCTTTTTATTTTAATGAGATCCCATTTGTTTATTCTTTCCTTTATATCCCTTGCTCTGGGGGACATGTAAGTAAATATGTTGCTGCGTGACATATCTGAGATTTTCCTGCCTATGTACTCCTCTAGGATTTTAATGGTGTCACGGCTTATATTTCAGTCTTTTATCCATCTTGAATTTATTTTTGTGTATGGTGTAAGTTGGTGCTCGAGTTTCATTTTTTTTGCACGTAGCTGTCCAGTTATCCCAACATAATTTGTTGAAGAGACTATTTTTACTCCATTTTATCGTGTTGCCCCTTTATCAAACATTAACTGACTATAGTGACGGGTTTATTTCTGGGATCTCTGTTCTGTTCCATTGATCTATGTGCCTGTTTTCATGCCAGTACCAGGCTGTTTTGATTACAGTGGCCTTGTAATACAGTTTGGTATCAGGTATTGTGATCCCTCCTACATTGTTTTCTTACTCAAAATTGCAGCTGCTATTTGGGTTCGTTTATGGCTCCATATAAACTTTTGAAGTGTTTGTTCTGTCTGTGAAATATGCCATTGTTACTTTGATAGGTATTGCATTGAATCTGTAAATTACTTTGGGTAATATGGACATTTTGATGATGTTAATTCTTCCAATCCATGAACACGGTATATGTTTCCATTTGTTTATCTTCCTTGATTTCATTTTTCAGTGTTGTGTAGTTTTCTGCATACAGGTGTTTTATCTCCTTGGTTAGGTTTATTCCTAGGTATTTTATTTTTCTTTTTGCTATATTAAATGGGACTTTTTTCTTGATTTCTGGTTCTGCTGTTTCATTGTTGGTATAAAAAAATGCCTTTGATTTCTGGATATTGACTTTGTATCCTGCTGTTTTGCCAAATTCATTTATTAGGTTGAGCAGTTTTGGGGTGGAGTCTATAGGATTTTCCATGTACACTATCATATCATCTGCAAACAGTGACAGTTTTGTTTCCTCCTTTCCGATTTGGATGCCTTTTATTTCCTTTTCTTGTCTGATTGCTGTGGCTAAAACTTCCAAAACTATATTGAATAGAAGTGGTGAAAGTGGACAACCTTGTCTTGTTCCTGATCTTAGTGGAAAAGC
>PVKM010017185.1:0-26145 GCA_004027735.1 Carollia perspicillata
GGGGAACAGCTGTGACATGCATGATGGAAACAGCAAATGGAAACACAGATTCCAAGAATTTCAAAACTGGAAGGGGGCTTAGTGAATATTTCATCTTAGGCTTCCTAAAACTTCCCGCACCACTTCAGAGTTGAGGATGCTAGTGTCCTTCATGGTCAAGTGACTCATCTGAGGGCCCAGAGCAAGGTGCTGGCAGGAATTTGGAGACCAGATTTCTGGCTTTGGAAAAAGGGTTTTCACTCACTGAGGCCACTGCAAGCCACCCCGTCACTGTGGTGGGTCCCACTCACATAAAACCTTCCGTTTCCTTTCCATTCAATGCTCATCTTCGCGGCTATGGTCAACAGGGCTAATGCAGAGGATCACTGACTTCTGAAATTAGATAAATAGTATTCTTCTGGGCCAAGACTGGTAACCTTGAACTTTCTCTTCCAATGTGGAGGGTGAGAACTAGTGGTTTTTAAAGTGGTACTAAAGGGGGCTATGACTCAAGAAGCCACGGAAAACCCAGCCATGAGCTACATTTAGCACATCCGCCTTGGGTTGTCCATCTGAGGCATTAGGTTTTAGTGCCAGAAGGAAACTGGCAGATGAGAAAAGGTAACTAAGGTAAGAGAAGATGAGAGGAGAGGGGAATGAGGGCTAAACAATCTGCATGGTTGATCCATCATCCCTATTCAACAATGGCTTTGCAGAGAGCACTTCCCAACTGTGTGACCTGGAACATCCCAAACTGCTCAACTCTTCTCTTTCTTTAACGTCACATCATCTGCCCCAGGTGGTTGAGAGAAATGGGAAAATATTGCATATAAAAGTGCATTAGCCTGGCTGGTGTAGCTCAGTGGATTGAGCTTGGGCCTGTGAACCAAAGGATTGTGGTTCGATTCCCAGTCAGGGCACATGCCTGGGCTGCAGGCCAGGTCCCAGCAGGGGACGCATGAGAGGCAACCACACATTGACGTTCCTCTCTCTCCCTCTCTCCTTCCCTTCTCCTCTAAAGATAAATAAATAAAATCTTTAAAAAAGGAAAAAAAGAATGGGGAATATATATTATTTAAAAAAGTACATTAGAAGGAGCTGCCTTTCATTGTGGGTTCAGGTCCCAAAGTCATCAATCACATAAAGTAAAATTGACTGGTACTCCAATCCCCAGGGCCTTGGCCTTTGATCTTAAAGGGCAAAAAACAGTATCTTTTGTTTTCATTTTGTAGGTAAGCTGTGGGCTCTTTTTCTCTGAGATTGTGGGCAAGTGTGAAGGGGAGGTGGGGAGAAGCCACCGAGCAAAATAAGCTGTTCTGTTTTTGCTTTCTTCCCCCTCCAAGTATATAGAGTTGAACTTGTGTGATTAAACATTGCTATGATGTGATGATGACATAAAAATAAATGTTAATATACTTCATAAGGCTGTCTCTAAATTTAAGATTTCAGTAGACCATGCCAGTGAAATTTCCAAACTTAAAAGTTTTAGCAGTGCTCCTCCTACATACCTATGCATACAAATCTCCTGGGGATCTTGTTAAAATACAAATTCTGATCCAGAAGACCTGGGATGAGGCCAGAGAATTTACACTTCTAACTCACTCTCGGGTGATATTGATGCTGCTGGTCTAAGGACCACCCTTTGAATAGCAAGGAGGTATAAATATGGCGAAAAAAAATCAACAAACTGGTAGTGGTAATACAGGCTGATGATATCCCTCTGAAAATTCTGGAAAGGTAGAATTTTGCATTTAATTTCTGACATTTGTGATGATGGGAAACTGACAGCTTTTACCTCCTACTAGTAGAGAGGTAATTTATTTTGTAATGAAGAAAGGGAATTCTCAGTGTCTTACCATTCTTGGTTGGATCATACTGGGCACATCCCACTGCAAGCTTCTCCAGCTGAGCACAGCACCTCCACCTCCCGTCCATCCAGAAATTGGGGTGATACTTGGGCACCAAACTGTTATTATTCCTTGTTTCTGAAAGAGGTGGGTACGAGCAGAAGAGTTATTTCCAGATCAGTCTATTAAGGACCAGCAACTTGGTAACTCCTTGAGATTGGACCCAGCTGTGTGAGTCTGAGTGAACAGTGCTCAGAATAGTCATAAAAATGCATATGCCTTTCCCCAGGCCTATACTATTCACAGGAATGCATGTTGGATTTAGGCATCAGTGGATCTGGGTTCCTGTCTGGGTTGGCCTTGGGTTAGTTGCATGTCCTTAGGTTGGGCAAGACCCTCATCTGAGCCTCAGTTTTCCCTCTGTGCCATGAGATTGTTAGACTGGATCAGTGAACCCCACAAAATGCCTAAGGGGTAATGGGAAGACTGAGTAGGTGGGATTCCCACTTTCCATCTCTCCCACTCCCAACCACGGCAACGTTGCTTTTTACCCCTTCTAGATTTGCAGCTTTAAAGTACGGTTATGGTAGGAAAACAACAAGACTCTACCGCTGAAAAAAAGTATAAAAGCCAAAGAACTGGACGGATTATCTTCAATGCTGCCTCTAGTTTTAACATCCTGTGAGTTAAAGCCCCCTCACAGAGGGAGAACGGCCAATGCCCATAGCCGGAGCCCTTTTGATTACTTTTACTTTGGTGTTTACTTCAGCGTTCTGATTACATCTACTTTAGCCTTCATTCCGTCACTGTTATACTTGAGAGCACTTTCCAGTTTTCCCAGCACTTGCTTGTTCATATGCCATTTGAAAGCTGACAAGACTTGCGTTTTGATTCTTATTTTTCAGATAGGGGCATTGTGACTCCTGAGATTTCAAATGGCTTGCTTACCCTGAGTCCCCATAGCTACTTAGAGACAGATTAGTATTGGAACCTAGTTCTCCTGCAAATCCAGGGCTTCAGGCTAAATAATATTAAGAGTAATACTGATTGAGTGCTTCCTTTTGGTGTTGTACTATGTGTGTGAGGTGCCCTAACCCATTTCATTCTCACAATAGCCCCACGAGTGTTACTAGTCAGAATTCACAGCTGAGGAAATGGAGATACTGAAAGGTCTTGCCCGAAGTCCCATACTAATCATTGGCAGAGCTGGGATTTTCCCTTTAGGAGCCTGGCTCAACATCCCAGGGACCTAAACACTGTGCTGGTTTTAATTATGATTTCAGAAAGGCAAGCCTTAAGAAATACCCTCACTGATGCTCTGAAAACGCTTAAAGCTAGTCAACATTGATTGGGTGCTGATGAGGGGCCAGGCTAGTTCCAACCCATTTACTCACAGCAGGCCTGGAGGCAGGCACTATTATTATTCCCTCCGACACCCCCTTTTGAAAGTAGATGGGGAAACTGAAGCACAGAACAGTTGAGGAAGTTGCCCAAGCACACATGGCTAGTAAGTGACTGAGCCGGGATCCGCACCCGGGTCATCTAACTGAAGGGTCCGCGCTTATATTCTTCACAACGTACCAGAAGTCAACAAACTTTTTATTAAAGGGCCAGAGAGTAAGTATTTTAGTTTTCTCACCAACAGGCAAAAGCGATATATTTTGTAGGTACTTACATAACCCTTAAAAATGAAACCATTTAAAAATATGAAAACCATCCTTAGCTTGGAACCTTACAAAAACAGGTGATGAGCTGGACTTGGCTGACCCTGCCCTGTACTGGTTGTTGCCTCTTGGGTCCAGAATAAAAGGTTGGGACCTTCTACCAACACCGAAAGGGAGAAATGTTTGACCATCGGCTGCCCTTTATTCTAATGTGGAACCCAAGCCTACTAGAGGATCAAGGGGTCTCAGGACTCAGTCACACAGGAGATTAATTACCTTCTTTAAGGGCCAACACCCAGCGCTGCCGGCTCTCGCGGTCTGGAGCAAACACATACAGGAGGTAGTTGTCATGCACAACCTGGAGACAAACACAGAGTTCAAGGTGAGCAGTGTGCCCAGAGAGGGATGACTGATAAGCCATCTGGTTTGCTGGGCCAAGTGTAAGGTGTCAGTGTTTGTTGTCAAGAAGGCAAACTCTGAATGATCAGGGGACCAGTGTCATCCTCATCCAGACGTTCGGGTGCTGTGCAGACAGAGCTTGAACCTCCACAGCTTAGGCCACTTGTCTCGGGTTCAATGTCATCAGTAGGCCATCACTAAGTTAAAACAGCCAAAGAAAGAGTTCTCTTGACAGCACCTTTATTTCTCATATTAATTTTTTAGAAAATAGAAACTTTCTGGCATATAAAAGAGTAAGCTATTAGATGACAAATCTCTAATTAGGATTTTAAGAACTTCTAATTTTGAAATAATGTAAGACTCTCAAGAAGGTCCAAAAATAGTACAGAGTTCCTGGGTACTTTTTACCATCTTTCCCCAATGATAACCTTTCACATAACCACAGCACATTTTCAAAACCAGGAAATTGACGCTGGTCCAATACTGTTAAGTAGGCTACAGATCTTTTTTGATTTTACCAGTTTTTTCTTGCACTCATTTATAATTGGGATTTTAATGACAGGGGAATGTATGTTATTCCTTTTACTTTCAGCCCTAAAAATTCCAACCCATGGAAGTTGCATTTCTAATAGGGAAAAAGTCTTTTTCTGTAACACTCAGATTGTTAAACAAGAATGATACCATAGGGTGTACAAGGAGGTACCCACTTCTTGAGAGGCACAAATGCCAAGAGTGGTAATTAGATTTAGAAAATGTCATAACCTAAAAACCAAAGATGCCCTCCACCAGCTCTGTGCAATAGAACTTTCCGCAGTGATGGTATTATTCTATGGTCCGTGCTGTCCAACATAGTAGCTACTAGCCATGTGTGGCTATTGAACATGTGAAATGTTCATTCAGTCCATGTGTCTTAATATGACTCAGGGCTAAAGTTCTAATACTGTTTAATTTAAGTGAATTTACATTTAAATTTGAACGTCCACATGTAGCTAGTGGCTACTGTATTAAGCAGCATAATTACAGATAATTCTCAGACGATAAAATCTGGTTCTTTTTAATCCCAGAACCTCCAGGCAATTTCTAACAAGAATTGCCACCAGTCACCCCAAATCATAAGTAAATTGCACTTAAAGACCTAAAGGCTTGGAGCCCTTGGTAGTTTTTTTTCTCCCCGTTCCACCCCCCACCCCAGGCCCGGAGCAGAGTAATTAGGAATTTCCTTGAGACAGAGAAGACTAGGGAAAGGGGAACGAGGAATGACAACTTTTTCAGGATTTTGCGCTTAATCTGTGTTGAATGAATGAATGAATGAACGGATGAATAAGTAATTGAAAGAACACAGCAACATTCTTTTGGTCTTGGTCTAACTTTTAACCCTACACAAGAGTCATCCCTGTCTCACGTTCTCTTACGATGACTGAAGATTTCAACGATCGTGGAAGTTATGAGGAACTAGTCCCCTCAGGCACGATGGACTTACCTGAAAAGGATATTTATAGTGGCAGGGGATGCTAATGTCACTTTTCACAATCTCAACACATTTGATTCTGGAGAGTTCAATGGAGCCCTTCAATGTACGCTTTTTCTGTGGGAAGAAAATGCACATCCCATTAAAAAAGAGAGAAGACAATGTTTTTTCCAGGTTATTTCCAGAAATCCATCACTAGATAAGCTCCATTAGTTTTGTAGACCATCCCCCCAAATATCCAGAAGCTACTTCTTAGCCCTCAGTGGTTGAGAAGGATACTCTGAGCAGATTCCTAGGAGAATGCACTTTTTGAATTTTCTTGATGGGGTGACTGATTTCCACTCATTGAGCCATGGCGTCTTATATCCCAGTGCCCTTGTGACAAATGGCAGCATTTGCAGAACTTGGACCTGGGATGGGCAGTGCCGGCTACAGGAAACAGCCACCCACGTGCCAATTTTCTCTGCTTCATGCCTATCCGTAGCCTAATTAACTCAGCAATTGAGCCAGGGCCTGACCTGAATGATGACACATACCTTTAGTGGCCCCTTTCTTTTCTGTATCTGGCTTCTCTGTGTCCCTCAGCATCCATAGGCCCACAGTGACAGTCCTGTAGCACATTCCTAACTCAGCTCTATCACCATCCCTTCTCCACACCCCCATCAAATCTTACCAGGCCCCATGTCTCATTCATTGGGAAGCTTGTTCGATGTATTTCCTTGATCACTAACTCATATGATAGTCTTCACGATTTATAATGTTGTTAGATGTTACACATTTATAAGGGTCCTTGTCCTTGAAGAGTGGGTCCCAGGGGATGTTACCCAATAGGACTGATTCTATTAGTGGACTATCAGGCTCCAAAGAAGGCCAGTTAGGGAAAAGCTTTTGGAGATCGGAAGCTTTTCACAGGCACCTAGAATTAGGCTTCCACTGAGAATAGAGTTTAATTCATCCGTGGAACCAGTTGCAAAACACTTCATTATATCTCACCCCTTAAAAGGAGATAGCAAGTGGTGATGAATTGAGCAGAAGTTTGGAAAAGGCTAGGTTCAAGGTTGTGCTCTGCCTCTAAGTAGCTCCGTTACCTTGGGCAGTTCATTTAACCTCCCTGAACTTCAATTTCCACATCTGCTAAGTGACGACGGTAATGCCTACCTTTTAAGGGTTGATTACAAAACAAATGGGAAATGTAATTATGTCATTTATAATAGGTGCCCTTGATAAAGGGTACCCGATCAATTAAAGTGGTTAAGGAAGCCATATGGCAGGAGAGTTGTGATATGTGAGTGCACTTGGTTGGTGTTCAGGGAGCCATGACATCACCAAATTCTCAAGCAGTGAGACCAGTCTTAACCTTCCATTTTTTTGATACCCAGACTGGTTGCTGGCCTGTGTGTTAGTAGCTGAGGCACAGAACTGAGATGGAAAAAAGTCAAGATTTGAGAAGTACCTCCAATCAAATACAGAGAGCTTTCTGGCATTTCTCTTTACATTTTCTTTCTAAACATCTACTTGATTCATTTTTAATAGTACAAAATCTATCCATGGTCATTGTGAAAAATAAAACAATATGGAGGTATATGGAGAAAATATTTATAGTGTCTTATTATCTTACCCTTCTCCACAACCCTAAAGTAGTCAAGGTTAACCATTTGGAATGCACTGTCATTCCCACACACATTTATAGGATATATACAAATAAAATCGAGCCTCTGCCCCACACAGCAGTCTAAAACCACTTTGTAATGTAGCAATGTATGAAGAGGTCAGTCTCCCCTTAAAAGCCTCTGAAAACACGTGCCTTTTGGACTCAAACTATCTTTTCACGTAGAGGTGGCTGCAGCTAGAAATATATGCCCTGATTGTGCCCATAATCACGGTCTGTGGAATGTTTAATCTGGTTTTCAAAAACAGAAGAGTGCGAGGGAGCAGCCTTTTCAACAACCATCTGCTGTTACCAGTAAACAGGGAGTCTAAGCTTTGAGGTTTTCTTGTTTTTTGACCTCTGTGGGGTTATTTCCTTAGTAGTACACACAGTGAAGTGCAACACAAGGTTCACAGCAGTAATGGGACGACTCCATTTGCAGACATCTTTGTCCTCGGACCCACTAAGTCCTGTGCTCCCCGAAAGTAGAGACCAGTCTCCATCAGATTTAAGGCTAATGCATTTAGCCATTTGGGAAACACTGACTGTGGGCCAGCTATGAGCAGGGCACTGTTCTGAGGGCAGGAAACAGAGAGGTGAACACAGTAGATTTTCCCCCTGGAACTCACAGTCTAGTTGGGAAGGCAGGTAATATTAGCAAGTGCTATGAAGACGAAAGAAGAGGTTGGTGCGATCCACTTGTGGTCAGAGCAGACCTCACAGGGTGTCCTCCAACCTTTGGACGTCTCTGGGCCACACTGGAAGAAGAGTTGTCTTGGGCCGCACATTAAATACATTGTGACACGTAAGCACAAAAAAAAAACCTAGTAATTTTTAAAGTAAATTTAAGGTTTTGTGTTGGGTCACATTCGTAGCCATTCTGGGACACGTGCAGCCTACAGGCCACGGGTTGGACACCCCTGCTAGAGGAAGGGCATTCAAGAAAAGACCAGAAAGTTAACAAAGGAGTCAGACGTGACAAGGTCTGGGGGACTGAGCATCCTAGATGGAGTGCAAAGCTCTGGGGAAGAAAAGTGCTGGCTGTCGATAGCTTGAGATCATCATAACCAGGGTGCAAAGTGGAGGTAAATAGTAACTGGAGTCAGGAACAGGGATTAAAATTCTATAAGAAATTCTAAAGTAATGCTGTTCAATAGGAACATAATGTGAGCCAAATATGTACTTAAAATTCTCTAGTAGCCATGCTAAAAAAGGCAAAAAGAAGCAAGTCAAATTAAATTTAAGAATATATTTTGTTTCATTTAACGCATATATCTAAAATATTATCACTTCTACATGTCATCACCAGAAAAATTAATGAGCTATATTACTTTTTTATACTAAGCTTTTGAAATCATGTATTTCACAACACATCACAACTTGGACAAGCCACATTCCAAGGGCTCAATAGCCACACACGGCTGCCGGCTACTTCATTGGACAGTGTGGCTTCAAGATTTCCCAGAGACACTTCTCCTCTAAACTCAGATGATCTCCTTTGATTTTTTTAACACCTGTTGATTTCAAATGTAGATTTGAAGAGACATTTGCGCCATCACCGCCTGTCAGGTGAGCCTGCTCTCAGGTTTGCCTTTCTGTTGCATGAATTTTATGTTCCACTGTCAAAACTCACTCTTATTTCCAAATGGGTGCTTGGGTTCACCCCTCACAATCCATCTTTTTGGGTCAGTCTCTCCAGAGGCCCACAGGCCATTCTTCTTCAATCTTATAAAACCCAATAGGTGATAAACAGTAGGCCAGCTCTAACTTTCCCCAGCCGGCACCAGGGAGCAAGTCAGCCAGCTAAATATAGTTCCTTCTCTGGCCAACGGTGATTGCCTGTAATCATCCCAAACAACTGTGCTATTTCTGAAAAATGCTAGGGTAAAACCTTCCAAGGAAGCCACACAAAAGCCACCAGAGAAAGAGACACACCAAGTAAAACATGCCTTCATTCTTCCTTGTTATTCTGTCTGCATCACTCGAGGTGAAAGTCACGGAATTTCACTTGGCTTTGTCTCCTTTCTTGGCCATGTTCAAAGCTGTCCTCATATTCCAAAGCTTCACCCCGGACATCTGACGTGTGTCCAACATAATGCAACAGGAAGCTGATGCCCATATATTTGTACAAAGGCAAGCTTGGGAGAGAGGCTTTTGTATTTCCTTTCTCCTTACGATAATTTTTGTGTAAAATAAAATTTTGGATTGTGACTTTCAAAGAGAGAGGCAAGAAAAAAACTAAATAAGAGATAACGTTTTGAGTGCTTACACTTCAAGTATTCAATACGCCATCTTATTTCATCACAACCCCCATGTTAAAGGGGAGGAAGTTGAGGTTCAGAGGGGCCGAGTCTCTTCGTAAGTGGAAGAGCAACACACAGGTTCAACTCCATGACTCCAGAGTCTTATTGAGTGTGCTTCATGACTTTGCACTTGCCCTGACTTTTTCCACAGGAGACTTTCCCTCTCCAGCCAACACTGAACAATCAATTGCATGACTGATTTCTCCAAGCCAACAGAGATTTGTTTCTGTCCCATTTGGTTATACAATGCTTATGCTGGATTTAAAGGGGGAGTGTTTCCCTTGGTTCCTCGGACTAATTTAGGTCCGCTTCCCTCCATAACATTGGCTTCTTGGCTGCCCAGCTTGTCCAGCAGATACATTAGTGAGAAGTTATATGTCTGATATCCATGAAAGAGGACATCTCTACCCTTCTTGAAAACAACAGAATTTGAGCCTTCTGCTCTGGTGGGGCAGAGTGGGACTGAAACAGATCTTTTAGGTCAGGAAGAACCCCATCTGCTGACCAGCTGTGCAACCTGAGACAAGTGTCTGAACTTCTCAATTGTTGTGTACGTGTGTGTGTTTTAAGTGGGAATAATAACAGTCCTTGAATCATGGGTTAATTTGTAGGACTTAAAAGAATGACCTAGGCCCTGGCCGGTGGCTCTGTTGGTCAGTCTATTGTGCCTATACACCAAGGTTGTGGATTCTATCCCTAGTCAGGGCACATGCAAAAAGCAACCAATGAATGCATAAATGAGTGGAACAATGAGTCAATTTTTTTCTTTTCTCTCTCCCTTTCGCCCTCTCTCTAAAACAAATAAACAAAGGAATAAATGACATAAACCTACTAGCCAAATAAAATCATTCAAATAATAAACCAATCCTTCAAGTGTTACTTTCCTTCTCCAAATGCTGACCATAAAACAAGACATTGTTCTCTTGTCTTTATGGGCCCACGTTTTCCTTGGGGATTTTTTGGGGGTGTGCAAATATGTAACCAGGAACCACCATTTGAGAAGATAGAATTAATTTTTAACTAGTGGTACTGGTGATTTCTACATTCTGGAGTCAGTTGTTTATTTTGCCAATTATTTGTAAAAACGGAGCAAAGCGACGGAAGAGACCTGTTCCCTGCTCTTCTCAGCTTTGTCACAATGTGAGGACTTGAGCTCTGTACTTCCTCTCCCACTCTCCCGTCCAGACCTTTCTCAAATAGTCATTCACCAAAGGCTTAACTTACTGAGAGCTTAATGCTCAGCTTGTTTCACAAGAGTTTGGATTAGGACAGGTCTTAGGAGACTTAAGTCAAGAGGAAACTTTGATCGTGGAATTTCAGGCATCAACTGAGAGGGTATTTTTCAAAGGGGAGTGATGCATTTGAGACTGTCCTGGGTCACACTGTAAATGTAGCCACATGCTGCCTTTATCAGAGCTTCTTTAAGATCAGGAAATCTTTCTGATGATGATTTTAACAAGGCATTTCCAATATTTTGTGCATTGCCTCTTCTGAGGTGGAGCATAACCATTGTGCCAGTCTGAAATATCACAATGACACAACTGAAATGAAAACGTGTATATGGGATGAAACATGAGTAACTGACTTGGGGGCTGGTGGCCACACTTCCAATAGAATGCAGCATATCCGTTCTAAAGTGAGTTTTAGGGGTCTTCCCGGATTCTAGTTCCATGCCTTGTACAACACCTGCTGGAGGCAATCCACAGCCTCCCCACCTCCAGTCTCCTCTCTCAGCCTTCTGTCTCTTATGACAAAGGGAACGCTTGTTCTGCGGGGGAGGAAAGCAGAGATTTGGAAGGAGGAAAAGCCATGGAGTTCCTATGACAGGTAACATAGTTGTCTCAGTTCTCTGGGCTCCTTTTAGCTCTTTTGGTTCTTCAGGTGCAGGGATAACAGGAGTAGGACAGCTGCAGCTTGGGGCTATGACCTGCACGACAGGAAGTCACCTAACAAGTTGCTTGATACCCAATATATATTAAATCCTACTACATAGGTGGTAGGTTCCCCTGCATATATGTCTACATATATATTACTGTCTCCATAAAAAAAAAAGTAGCACCTTCTAAACCACAAGTGCAATGTGTAAGTAGCTGTTGCTGGTTCCTTCCCTCCCCACCCATCTTCATCTGAACCTGCCTCCACTCGGCTGCGGTCTGGGGAGCTCTGGAACTAAGGAAGCTGCTGATGCTGAGGCTCCTGGTCTGCCCTGAAGCCAGAGACTCTGATCCACCCCCTGCCAGCCTGCTTTTCTTTCCTCTTTTCCACCAGACCTTTTACTCACAGAAAAACCTGAGTCCACTGGCTTGCCTTCCCTCAGCTTTTCACACTGTGGGCTGCGCTGTGGGGAACACCCTGGCTTCTCCGCCAGCCGGCCAGCTTGTCACTAGTGGCACCCTGACTACCCGAAAGAAAAAGGTGAGGATTTTACTAAACAAAGAAAAAAAATTCTGTAGTCTCATACAGTGTCCAGGGGGCATTTTGTGATCCTCAGTTAAAATGATGAATGTATTTTTTCACAAGAAACCAGTAAGACCATGCGAATGGCCCTGAGGCTTGGGAGTAGAAAGTAGAAAGACAGTTTTTCTTTCTGTTTCGTATCCTTCTGTATTGTTTCCGTATTTTCCCATGAATATGTATTTCTTTTATTGTATTTAAAAACAGCGAGTGAAAATATATGTATGCATCCCTTATGGGATTTATCCTGTGGAAACATTTGTTTAAAAAATATAAAGATGTAGGAAAAAAGATGTTCACAGTGGCATTATTTATTACACTAAAAAACCTAGAGCAACTTAAATATCCATCGAAGATGAACGATTAAATTAGGATCCAGCCATTCTGTGTCTGCTCTGTAGCCATATAACATTAGTGTATATAGAGGGACATGTGTGTGTGTGTGTGTGTGTGTGTGTGTGTGTGTGTGTAAAAGGCAGGTTTAGAGAAATAGATGGAAGCATCATCTCACTTTTGGAAAAAAAGTAATCAAATATATATTAGTTTATGCAAAACTCAAAGAAATAGTACAAGAAGACATACTGCTAATACCAGCTTTCCCTTCTGGGTGGTAGTATGGCAGAGTTTTGCAATGCAAGTGACATGTTTCTACAATATCTGAAGTTTTTACAGTGAACATATACATTTACTAAGCAGAAAAATTAGAACAATATTTTAAGGCAGTCAGAGACTTTTAAAACACCACACTGTAATGTGACGGGTATTTCAAATATTTCAAACTGGGCAGGTGAAGAGGGGAGAGTTGTCAGGGGTGCATGTCAAATGCTGCGTAGGCAAAGTGATGCCGCTCTGCCCTCGTAACCTCGTGACCTCATTAGCAGTGCTCAGCAGCCAGGCAGCAGCTGTCACCTGCTCTTCTGTATTCATGGAGGTTCAAGTTCATGACAGACCCTCTTACGTTCTTCTTGAGCGATAGCCATTTTCCTTGTAGATTCTGAGGAAGCAACTCTGTGTGCTTCGATGTGGGTATATTTCTCTTAGAAGAGAAGCAATGATTCAGGAATAAGTTCCGAGCCTCCTTCAGATTTGATAAAGATATTGGTGATCCTGGCCTTTGAAAAGCATGTTTCTGCAAGTTTGCTTACAAACGTGGGCAGGGAGAAAAGGACTTCTGCAGGAATGGAAAGCAAGCACTAAGTGCTATGTGCCAGTGTAGAGTAGGTCAGCACAGTGTCCTGTAGCCTTTGTAGCTCAGTGTCTCTGGTCTCTGGACGCTCTTCCAAAGCCCCTCTTCTTTTCAGAATATCAGGATGTGAGATTTTTTAATGAGTTTGAAAGAGTATATTTTTGTATGTACTTTTGAAGTGCTGGAGAGTTGGTAGCCAAAAAAATAAATTAATAACAACTTTGTTACAGTTTAAGAAATAACTCCTTGCACAGAAGTAATGTTCAATGAATATTTATTAATTGATTGATTGAGGGAAGACCAGGGAAGACCAAGTGTGCAGCAGGAAGTCTATTTGTAGGACTCAGACAAAACTCTTAGTGTAAACGGAAAGGCATCCATGTTTAGCTCATCTCCACGTCTATCTCTAAATGTATGATATCATTGGAGAGAGATATAACCATAGTTCCTACTCATTTTGAACTCAAAGTGTCTTTAGAAATCATTCCATCAACACGTACCTTTTCATGTTAAATATTTTACCTCAAGGCGAAATGACTTTCTAAATTGGCTCTTATCTTTTCATTTCTACGAATCCATTTACACTCAGAGGAGACTGAGGACATGGAACGGAAGGCACGTTGGGGACGATGGCAGGTCAAGGGGCAGGCCTAGAGGGTAGGGTCCTGGTGTTCTCACCCAAGCACACAGCCTTTCCACTTCTAGCTGTTTCAGAGGTGGGGATGGGAATGACATGGATAATTTTGTACTGGGAGGGGGCTCCATGCTTCAGGAAGTTCGAAAACCACCGATCCAGTCCAAATCCCAGATAGAATAAGAAATGGACCAAAGTCACCCGGGTTAATTAGTGCCAGGTCTTCATCCTATTAAACTGCCATGTTGTTGCTTTCTCACTTTATCATATTCTTCTAAAATTATAGAATTTCGGTGTGTCTGAGACTTTCAGTCCTTTAGGCCCTGTCTTAAAATTAGAGCTGAGCCCTGACTGGTGTGACTTAGTTGGCGTGGCTCAGTGGATTGGGTGTCATCCCACAAAACGAATGGTCACTGGTTCAATTCACAGTCAGGGTACATGCCTGGGTTGTGGATTCAGTCCCCAGTTGGGGCGCAAACAAGAGGCAACCAATCAATGCTCTCTACATATCGATGTTTGTCTCTCTCTCTTTCTCCCTCCCTTCCCCTCTCTCTAAATATAAATACACAAAATCTTTAAAAAATAAAATTAGAGCTGACTTATATGGATCAGTCAAAAATGGCTTATGTGATAACTTTCTGTACTTCATTTGCTTCTTAACTAAGATAGTTGATGAGCTAACCTTTCAGATCCTCTAAGATGACCAAGTAGAGAGACTGACGTTTTGCAGAATAGGAGGCTTTTCTGTACCTCTTAAATCCTGTTGTGTATGTGGTGGGTTCATCTACATATATAGGATGGGCTTGAAATCAAATCATCTTACCCATATATAAAATATTATATATTTCTCCTCTCTCTTACCAAAACAATAAAAACCTATGAAAACTGTGTACTTGAAAACTACCGCAACAATGGATTCTTTTTTTAATTACATACTTCCTTCCTAGAAACATAATCTCGAAGGTTCTTGTAACTCTTGGTGGCCCCTTGCAATGCTTCAGTCTCTTTGGAAGAGGACGTTGCAACAAGTGATAGAGTCTGTCAGGGTTCTTATCCCAGGGCACTGTTATCTCATGTGTGGCTCTCCATCTTAAGGGGCTGATTTGAAAAAGGAGACAATCCTGTTTTAGGTACACTATAATTTTTTCAGTGTTCTCACTCTACTTGGAAAAAAACCAGAAGAGTCAAACAATAGATGATAAATTCATCAATGTGTTCAGACACATGGAATAGATAAGTGTATCTCCGAAATCAATCCATTCAATTATTAAAATTGATGTCTTCGGACAAAAGAGTTATGGAGAACATTTTGTGTGTGTTTCATTCACTTTTATAACAATATATGAAGCCTCGCTGCTCTGTCTTTTCAGATTGATCGAAGTGGATTTAACCTGATTCTAAGTTGATTTTGGTCCTTGCTGCTATAGACTGCCTGAGCTCAGTGTTGGTCTTGAGGCCAATTAGATACCAGGCACTTTTCCACCAAAATGTGGAGTAGAATGATTCTGAACCAAGTACCCCCACAGGAAGAAGGATGCTGTAATAAAGTTAAAACATAAAATAACTGATGGACAATTCAGAGTTGCCCACAGCACACTAGAACAATAGGTCGGAAGAATTCATCGATCTAGACCAGTGATTTTCAACTGGTGTGCTGCAAGGACTTTTAAAACATTTGATACCTGATGATTTAGCCAGGAATTCTGGCCTCTTTTCCCTCAGATTGTCAAATTAAAAAAATGTCAACAGCCAACACAACAATAGCCATCCAGTGTGAATAGATCAAAATTATACCTATTTTTTGTCAGATTGGCAAGAAATATATTTGTTGGTGTGCCACAGAATTGTAGTCATTATAATAGTTTTTGTGCCAAGAAATGAAAATGGTTGAAAATTGCCAATCTAGACCACCACAGTAGCCTCAGCCGGCTTCCTGGCTTCCGCTCTTGCCCCTTGTATAGTCTGTCAAGCCCGCAGACGTCAAGATATAAATTGCTTCTCTGACCACCCGTCTTCCCAATCAGCTCCAGCTTACTGCTGAGTTTTCCCCCAGAACCTACCACAGTCTATCTGTCCCATGTATTTATCTACCTGTATGTAGTCTGTCTCCTCTACTAGCATGTGAGCTTATGAGGGCAGACACCTCCTCTTGATCATTAACCACCGTAATCCTAGCATCTAGCACAGAGTCTGGCACTTAGCAGATACTCATGGAATGTTTGCTGAACAAACGAATGAATCTAAGTATACCAAAAAGGAAACATTTCTTTGATACAGTGTTAAATAAAAATCAATAAATACACAAAAATATAAAAGCTTTGGCACCATACGGGGTAGGGCAAAAGTAGGTTCACAGTTGTAAGTACAAGAAACAGTTTATTCTTATATTACCATTTATTAGTTATTGTATTATTTTCCACACGAATAACTGTAAACCTACTTTTGTTCCACCCTGTATATATAATTTTTTAGGAAAAAAGTATTGTACTATTTGAATTTTTATTAACAGGTAGGTATAATTTCTGTGACTTTTTATATATAAAAAATACAAATAAATTTATATTTATAAATTTACAAATATTAAAGTATAGTGAGAAACCTGCTTATAAATAACTTTAGGCTAGTGAGGATTATATGGCAACATAGGACTTGGGATCGGGTTCTTATTCTGTTAACATACTGATCATTTTTACTGATTTTCAAGAAGCCAAGCAGCCATCTGATCTAAAACGGGAATTTTATATGCATGGTACACCATTTCAGAGCTCCTGTTTCTTCCTCAGAGTCAGGAAGGCAACCCCACACTGATGTCTGGACGGAAGTTTTGTCCTGGGAGAGCTTCCTTCAGCAGGCCTAATAACTCATGGGTGAGTGGAAGAACGCATCGCTGGTTGGTTAAGGAAATGGGAGAATGAGAATTTTCTATGTGGCCAATGAAAACTTAAGAACTGTAAAATGGTTTCCTGTGGGGTTCATTGCTAAGTTTGAAATGATGGTGTCTTGTAGTCCATGGACCTCATACTTCAAGAGACTCGTGTTTTCTGTTGAAACCTTTCTCCCAGACTGAGCCAGGAACTAAGCCCTCACATTTTTAGGATTGCTCTGTGGCCTATTTTTCCTGCAGAAATACATTAATTGGTTGCATCAGTCCCTGAGCAGTAAGAATCAAACCTAATATTAATGTGGGAGTAGTTCCTTCCAAAACAAAAATTCTCTAGCCTGTGGCTATCTCCATAGAGCATCAACAGCACACCACACAGGCAGATATCAATTCACAAAGAAACTCCATTAAGGCAGACATGGTAACTGCACATGTTTAGCCTTGAGTGGCTTGAATTGCAAAGAACTCGGCTTTGTATTCTTACTTTTCTTGGCCTGGTTGGACAAGGCCCACAGGTTTAGCTCCCAGATGCTCTTCTGAATTGAATTGGAGTTCCATGATTCACTCACTGAGTATTTACTGACCACCCCTGCATCTCATGTTGATGATGCAACGATGAGCAAGGTAATCAAGATTCCTGGTCTCATGGAGCACGTTCCAGTGGATGTGCAGACAGATAACAGATAAGGAACCACATCAACAGATGCACTGAAGCATCTATTGCTTTAGAAGAAAAAAAGAAAGAGAATCCTGGGGAAATACTTAAAGATATGGGAAACAAGAAAGAACCAGACCTGCAAAAATATAAGGTGTGCCTGACAGTGAGAACGGCTAACGCAAAGACCCTGCACTTGCCGGACCCCCGGAGCGAGCACCCCCTCAAATGTGCTTCTCCCTTGCTCACCCTGGTCCCGTCCCTGTGTAAAGGCCCTAGGAGGAGCGCTAGCTTGGAGTGTCCAAGATTCTGAAAGAAGGCAGGTGGGACAGGGGCATGATGGCTATAGGAAAGTGTGATGTGAAATGAAATCAGACAGGCGGTTAGGGACCACATGATGAAGAGTCTTGCAGGTGACAACATTTATTTAAATACTGTAAACAGCCATGGAGGACTTTAGAGTAAAGGAAAATACATGCTTTATCATTTTAAAAGTTTATTCCAGGTTTTACATGGGTAATAGATCACAGGGAGCGTTAACTGTCAGTGAGAGCTAGAAGGCAACTCAATCAGGTAGGAATGAAGTAGAGAGAGACCATGACTGGTGAAAGCCTCAAGGAAAAATGCTCATGTAGCTTTAAGAATATTATCTGCAAAGGGTTTAGTTGTAAAAGGCAAGGAAGAAAGGGGAAGAAGACAAGGCGAAGGCAAGAAGGGAACAAAGTTGCTTGGTTCCGTAAAAAAGAGTTGGGGTAGGTGTGGCCGGCCTACCTCCTGGTTCCTAAATGTCTCTCTGACCCAGCTCTTAAAATTCCAATCTCCTGATCCTCCTCTTCCTCAGTCCAAGGCTAGGCCATGAACTGAGGAATTCTTATTTACTTACTCCTGCACTCAGGGATTTCCTGTGTTAAGTCCTATATCACTTGCTTTATTCTGTATTCTTCTGTCATCAAGCCTGCTTTTGTAAAGGTTCATTTGTGGAACTCTAACCTCTCCAACTGTATCTATACCCCATGCCTTTCCTCCTTTCTTTCTTCCCTTCCTCCCTCCTTTTTCTTCCTTCCACAAATAATTAGTGAAGAAATGATATGTGTTTGGCATAGACATTGGTGGAGCCAAACTGGGTGCCAGCCCTCCTAAAGCTTATTATCTAACAGAGGGTGGGGGGGGAATGGTGTTAATACAATAATCATATTAATGAGTGGGTAACTACAACTTTGGCATTTGTTCTGAAGAAAGGGTATGTATGTGTTGCTGTGGCAGAGCCTAACAAAAGGAGATGACCTAGTCTAGGGAAATCGAGGAAGGTGTTCCCAAGCAAGTGACATTTAAAGTAGAAGCCTTAAAGTTGAAGAAACTCTTGTGTGGTTGGAGCCCAGAAAGATGGGACAAAGAGGGGCACGAGCTGAGTTACAGGAAACCATGTTACAGATTCCAGTGTTCGCTTTCAGGGCAAAGGAGAGGACCACTGCAGGGAAAAGTCAGCTTCTGACGAGGGGCATCAAGACATGATCACTGTCACCATGTTAAATGCTCACCATGTTAAATGGAGTGGCGGGGGGAGGTGCTGTAGACTGTGGGCAAGGAGACAGGAGGTGGCAGCTGTCCCAGGTAAGAGCTGCTGGTGGCTTTCATGAGGAAGGTGGTTGTAGGAAATGGAGAGAAGTGGACAGATTCTAGAGGAACTTAAGCGGCTCTCATTTCTTTGTGAGCACATAGTAGGGCTCCCTGAAGTGAATGAAGGCAAAGATCTGTTCTGGAGTCTATGTGGAAATGATAGGGCTCGTAACATACTTCACTGCAGAAGAACCATGTGACATGGGTTGCTGATTTCCAGGAGTGTTCTTAGTTTGTGGACTTCAGAGCAAGAAGGCATTGCCCACTTTGTAATAGCCCAGCGGAGTCTCCAATTACCTATGAGTAACAACTGCTAATAGTAATAAGCTCCATTAATCGGGGAGGCTGTGTGGGCTCTGGAGACATACGGAACTTCAGGTAAGTAATTTAAACTCGCTTTGCTCCAGTTTCCTGATTTGTAAACTGGGGTAATAATAGTGCCTAGTTTTCAGGGTGATTGGAAGAATTAGATGAAATAACCCACATTTAGCATAGCGATTGACATGTGGTAAGTGCTCAGTAAATATTAGTTACTATTATTATTAAAATAATGGGTGACTTGCATCTCATTAAAAGTAAACAAGGTCAGGAAGGACTGTTTAATCATTTTAAAACATGTAAATAGCTTTCTAGAGGGTCATACAGCATTAAGCAACTTACATTAAGACACATAGCTCTTCGGTGGTGGGGCTGGTCTTTGACACAAATTTGTCTAACACCAGAAGCTGTGGTTTTGACCACTGCACAGTCATCCCCACCTGTCATTTTTAATTTAGGATGGATGCATGTTACAAGAGCTGGTTCTGCTGCTAGATCAGACTGTAGGCTAAAGGGAAGGGTCTGTGAGGAGTGGTGACCCTTATTCACACGGTGACTAGAATGGTGATCCTGATGGTTCATCCCATCCCATATCAGTGGTGATGGTTTTAATGCCATAGCGAGCATGGTAAGCTTGATTCCTCAGGTGCAAAGTCGTGAAAATAGGGAACCCTTTCCAGTTCTCTGGGGGGCCTTTCAGAAGTTTGACATGGCACTATTACAGTACCAAGCTTATAACACACTTTTGTCATGAAATATTCAACATCACTTGAGGTAGGTGGTGTCGGGGCTCTCACTTTAGAAATAGGAAACAGAGGCTTTAAAGGTTAAATATTTTGCCCATATTGAGAAAGTGATAGAGGCAGGATTTGAATCCAGCTTTCATTGTCTAGACTGGCCTCACCAAGCTGTGATGCTTGTTCACATCCATCCTGCCCCATCCAGCCCATGCTCACTCGAAGTACTTGAGGCCCTCTCTTGGACTCCTGACAAGGACCCGGGGTTAGTCATGTGCAACTATACAGGCTGTTCAGTCGTACCTCTCCAGAGATTATTTGTATTTAGCTGCCGGTGGTGTGCTGGAAATGGCTTGTGCTGGCTCACGAAACCTGACTGTTAAATTTGCAGGAATTCTGTGAGCCAGTAGACATCACATCAATAGTTTGAAATTGGCCACAGTGGGAGTATTTACACCAGAGAAAGCGGCATACCGTTTGAATGAGGGCTCCCCCACACCCTACTGTCATTACTACTGCAATGGCTGTTAAACGTTTACCAACACACCACCAGGCCCTAATTTTTCATTGTCTTCTGTTTTAAAATGTCAGGCATCGGGGACCACTTAGCCAAGAATCTGGCAAGCACAGAGAAGCGTCTGAAATCATGCCTGCCAGTGAGCCACCACATGCCCACTTCATGCTTCTTTCTGAGCAGGATGAAGGAGCATTCTGGCCCTGCAGAAAACACGCGCACGGCTCAATAGGGGAGACAGATGCCAGAACTAACTCCATGTTAAAATGAAAGGCTCAACCAGCATTATAATGACAATAGGCATGGATATTTAAAGTTAGAAAAAACCATACTTAATTTGCAGAACTACAGAATTTGTCCCTGAATAGATAGAAGGACTGTTTTGCATAGGATGTCATAAATCTAGAATTTTAGAGCTGCAAGGAGCATAATTTTACAAATGAAAAAAGAAAAAAAGAACCCGAAACCTTGAGAGGGGCAATGATTAGTCCAGCATCACACGTCTCGTGATGCATGTGCATGTCTCCCCCACAAACTTATATTTAGCCACAGAATTGAAGGAATCCAGAACCCTGATGTTAAGCTCAACTTTAAAGAATTCTCCATTGTTTCCCTTCACTTGAAAATAAATATATTATTCCAACCTGCTGGCTCCTATAGGGACATGATGATGTCATAAATACCTAATTTTTAATTACGCATTTACTAGGTGACAGGACTTCTTTAAGTATTTTATATGTTAACTTAAACTACATGAAATTGTTAATACCAGACCTTTTTTAATCTACCAAATGGTAATTTCAAATAGTTCAATCTAAATACATTCTCACTGTTAACCTTTACCATCATTCCATGAAGTGAATACTGTTATCATGCCCATTTTATGGATGGGAAAAACAAACCTTGAATTTAAAAACAAAAAGTTTTGGCCTGGCCAGTAGCTCAGCTGGTTAGAGCATTGTCCTGATATGCCGAGGTTCTGGGTTTGATCTCTGGTCAGGGCACATACAAGAGTCAACCAATGAATACATAAATAGTGGAACAACAAATAGATCTCTCTCTCTCTCTCTAAAATTCAATAAATAAACACTTAAAAATAAAATAATTAAAAACAAAAAGTTCCTTCCCACAAGTGTAAGTGCTATTCTTATTGACGGTGATACACAAGATACTCTTGTGTACAGATTAATGGCCCTAAACAATGGCCTATATAGAGAGCATGAATATAAGCCATAGACATTAGAAAACAAGAAATTTGATGATTGCCCATCATACATCTGCTATATTTCACACAGAAATATTAGAAACCAGAGCTCGGTGCTCCCCAGAATGAATTAATTGGCCTGGAATTTTTCATAATGCTTGAATGAAAAGGCAGAGTGATTTTACAACATTGTCATCTGAACATTATAACCAAGACAATTCTGAATCAAGACCATCTGATTGTGTGATTTTTTGCACATAATATTGTCTTGAATTCCCCACTAACCAGTTTACAAATAGTAATGTTGCTCAGAAAAAATTAACACCAACTCAATGAGATGATGCTCTGTTGAATCAGAAAAATACATTGATGAAAATTGTAAAATGGGCTTTAAAAAATAGTTAAAGGCAAAGGACTGCTCTTGCACTATGAAGCAAGAACTTCTAATATTCTATGCACAATAAGAAATTGACCAACGACATATGCTTTATCAGCTCTATATGATGAATCTTCCAAGTAAAAAACTTGCCTATGGCTCTCTATTAATTTAACCAACAAATATTTACTGAGTACCCGCCCCAGCAGCCTTTCATGTAAGCAACTCCATATGCTTTCTGATTGATTGTTGATTGTTATTAGTAAGCATCTGCTGGCAATAAGCATGTGTTCTCACCTTTAAAAAGACGCAGTGCTATTTCACCTGACACTCCATAACAGCCTAGCCTAAGTCAGGATTTCACTTCTTCAAACACTTGAACGCAACCCAAAGTCGTGTCTACACCTACTAAGTCTGATTCCAACAAGGAATTGGAGCGTCTTTGTCTCCAAGTGACCCCCTACTGTTATTTCCCTTCATTAGAGTATCGGTGAAAACCCATGTCCAGCTTCCCTAATGACAGGAGAATAATACGATGATAAAGTAAGAATTCAAACACGCTTAAAAAATTGCTGGGAAAGGCTAAAGAAGTGCTACTTCATAGAAACTAAGGATTTTTAAAAAGAAAGCAGTGTTTGTAGGTGGTGTTTACAGTCCCTTCATTTCATAGAGAGAGAGCCTGGCAGAGAAGGTAGAGTCGTCTGTCCGTGCTCACTAACCTAGAGGGAAGTCAAGTGTGGTCTCCCAATCCCCTGTCCAGTGCTTTTTGTACCGATCTACATAGTTTTGATCATTCATGTTGCTCTCGTTCTTATTGATGTTATGGCATATAAGGATGTCTTCAGATATATAAAAAGACTGACTTAGCTAAGCAACGGTAATCTTCTGGATAAGAATCAGTGGTCTGTACTGCATAACACTTTGTGCACAATAACCCTAGTCTCCTGGGACGTTTTTAAGGGATAAAAAGGTTCACCATCGTGCCTTGCAAATTTTAGACAATTAAATGCCCAGAGAATATTTTCCCAAGCTTTCAGGTGACTGATGACCATCAAAACAAACAGAACTGAATTCATAAAATTGAAGACGTCGAACCCCATCACTTAACCACCCTAAGAACTAATTTCATCCAGTATAACATTAAGGAAACAGGGCATGATCATCACTCAGGTCTCAATGATTGCTGATGTTTTATTAATCTGTGTCCCATGAAATGTAACATAATTCAAATGAAATTTAAATTCTATCCAGTCATAACACTTGCCAAATGACATATTATGATATAAACATTAAACTCAAACTTGAAGGGGAAAATTGCTAATATTAAATTTACTCTTGTATAGTTTTTAGGACTGAAGTCACCTAACACAACCACTCCGCCTCTTGACTTCTCTCCACATTCTCTTCAAATTACCCTCGTTGCGCTTTTTAGGTTGTTATAGCAAGCGTGTCTGTGTCCCCTCTATCCTTACTTCATTCCATGTATTTTCTACCTGATTCAGCCACATTTAAATAGAAAATACTGTTTGAAAAAAAGGCAAAACCAGCAAAGTTCTTACATACCCCGTGACGGTCCTCAAAGTATGCCAGGCTGGTTTTGGTTAAGACGAAGAAGCGGACTTTAAAGTTCGAGGGAGAAGTTCTTCTCTTTTGTTGGGATTTCTTGATGAGCTGTTCTTCTAGGAGGATAAAGTTGTTCATGATCCAGTTCTTGAAAAGCGATGCGCCTTGAGCATCAGCTCTCAGCACAAGCAGAGGAAACAGCTTCGGAGCAAGGAATGTGATGGGGAGGCAGTTGATCCTGAGAGAGTTGTTCAAAGGCAACTTGCCTCCAACGTTATCTTTCTATCAGTGTTCAGTCAACATCGCTGAGCTTCTTCTCTGATGTCAAAGGCCATAACCACATCCTTTCGAAATTCATACCACTAAGAGGCACAGGTAAAAAAATACACATGCTCTTGGTTGTATGGTTTGAAAGTATTTGAAAAACCTTAGACTCAAAGTGATATGAAGGACTGGAGTTTAATCTTTATGGTTCCTGGTTTAACCCATCCAACAGTTAGGGCATGTAGCAAGAGGGGTAGGAACATGGGCTCTGTGGCTAATGGGCATAATTTGTGTATTAGTTTCCTGTCGCTGCTGTAACAAATTGTCACAGACTCAGCGGCTCACGAATTTGTTATTTTTACCATTCTGTAGTTCAGAAGTCCAAAATGGATCTCACTGGTCTGAAATCAAGATGTCAGCAGGGTTGGGGTCCTCCCCGGAGGTTCTCCGGGGTAGAATCTGTTTCCTTGACATTTCCAGCTTCTCTGATTACATGCATTCCGTCACTCATGGCCCTCTTTCTCCATCTTCAAAGCTAACAACAAACAGCAGGTCAAGTCCTCTCATCTTATACAACCGTAGTCCCTTCTTCTGCCCCCCTCTCCTATACACAAGGACTTTGAGATGACCTTGCGACTGCCTGGATCATCTAAAATCACCCCTCTATTTTAAGGTCAATTATGAGCGAGCTTAGTTGCATTTTATATCTTAATTTCTCTTTGCTGTGTAACCTAACATACGCACAGGTTCCTGGGATCAGGACATGGGTGCCTGTACGGGAGCCATTATTCTACCCACCACAGCTCGAAATCTGGTTCCACTGACGAATCAGCTGTGAGACTGCAGGCAAATTCCTCTAGAGCTCCAAGTCCCCTTTTTCTCACCTCTAAAAAGGAATAACGGAGCTTCTCCACAAGGCACTGTAGGGCTGCTTCTTCCAGTCTCATCTCACACCTTGCTCACGCAGTCTCACTCCAGCCCCCATGCGTGTTCCTTAACGCTGCTCCGAACATCTGTTCGTTTTGCCTAAAAACATCTTTTCTCCCTACTTTGCCTGATTAACTCTAAATGATACTGCAAGTCTCAGTCTACGTGTCACTTCCTCAGGGGAGTCTTCCTGACTTTCCTTAAATCAAATCCACTAATTATACCCAGATGGCACCTTGTATGTTTCTCTTCACACCACTTAGGATAGTTGTAATTATACATTTTGCAGAGTGAATTTTGGATTAATGTCTGTCTCCCCAACTAATCTAGAATATCCATGATGATCAGGATTATGCGTGGTTTGGCTCACCATTATGTCCTCATCAACCCTCACAGTGCCTAGCACATAAAAAGGGTGTTAAGAAGAATGTGTTGAGTGAATCACCAAACAGGGTGTGACAATTAGAAAGGACAAGGAGCATAATAAAACACTTAAGAGAAATATATTGAAGTTTATTATTTTTAAAAATTTAAATAGCCCTGGCTGGTGTAGCTCAGTGGATTGGGCACAGGCTATGAACCAAAGGGTCACAGTTCAATTCCCAGTCAGGGCATATGCCTGGGTTACAGGCCAGGTCCCCAGTGGGGGCCGTGTGAGAGGCAACCATACATTGATGTTTCTCTCCCTCTCTTTCTCCTTCCCTTCCCTTCTCTCTAAAAAGAAAAAAAAAAAAAGAAATAAAATATTTTTTAAAATTTAAATAAAAGCCCATAGGAATCTCTCAATGCTATAGGTAGGTAATTGCTTTTCTACCAAAACTCAGTGGAAAAAGCAGTAAATCCTCTAGAATGGCATAATAAACAAAGCAGGTATGGGCTCTGAACACAAAGGTGTGTTGGAATCCCGGTTCTGTCTCTTACTAAGCTATTCACATCTGAGTGAGCTACCTATCCTCTCTGATCCTCAGCATCCTTGTGAGGGTCCTTTTGAGAACTGAATCCCATAAACTCTGGGAATGGTGGATGCTAGGTGTCTTGCTTAGAATTAGTATATGTTTGAAGTAGAGCATGTAAGCCCCAATTCTAGTATGAATAACCAGGAAATCTCAGGGTAAGCAGAAATGGCATATACTGGGCAGAGATGAGTAATGAAACAAAACAACTATTATTGCTGTGCAGATGTGCAATTATCTAACATTTATTTTAAAATGTAAATGACCAGTGAGCAGATTACAGCTTAATTTTGTTTCATGTACTGGATGCCCCAGCATAATCAAGGCACTCAGGATGGTGGGGGAGGGGACACTTTAAATGATCCCTCCTCCCCCATTCTGGGGTTTTAAGATATTCTCAAAAGAAAAAGGTAGCTTTGTTGTTGTCGTTGCTTTGTTTTGTTGTACGGTTTTTTTTTTCTTCTGAATATGGGCCTGAGACAGTAGCTAATCTCCCCTTCTTCCCAGGTAACTGACTCCCAAAAGGTTACCTGGACATCTAGCCAGCCAGAATA
>PVKM010017186.1:0-12425 GCA_004027735.1 Carollia perspicillata
AGGCAGGACAACACACCAGAGATTGGAACATTTACTATTTTCTTCTGCTTGTTCTTTTTTGTGTCCTGCATCCCAATTAAATGATAAGCTTCCAAGAAGCAGTAAAAAGCATCACAGCTCTTTGTGTTGCCCCTAGGAGCTCACACCACATGTTACTCTAATTGGGATGTGGAAAGGGCTAACCTTCTTTGAGGATCACCTGTTTGCTGTGTGTTTCTACATTTGTTATTTCACTTCTCAGGCCTGGGGAAACAAGCAATTCCCCAGGGCCTCAGAGCTTAGAATCAGCGGAGATGGAGCTCATTACAAGCCTCGGTGATGCCAGAGTTCTCATTCTTTCTATCACATGCCTTGTCTGCCTTTGCTCGTCCTGCCTCTTGGTGCTCAAGGAAGACACAGCTGAGTGGTTGAGCAGAAGTGCATCTGAGGACTCTGCTGAGAGGTTCTTCTCATGCGGGACTGTTGGCTTCATGCTCAGAGGCTCCTGGGCAATTCAGCCAGTCTCTTCTTCTGTCCTCAACCCAGGATGCTTAGGATAGAATTTCAGATAGTCTCACTGGTATAGCACTCGGAACCTTAAAGAGTATCTTGTAAATGCCACTGCCCCTTGCCCAAGCTCTTGTGTTTTGAAAGTTACTCTCTGACTCTGCAGGACACTGTGAACTTTCTTACTCATTTCGCAGCCCCCCTGCCCACCCACTGATAGACCCCAGCTGCTAGTTTCATGTTTCACATATGGTAGACCCATTTGGTGTTTGTCCTTTTTGTAGGTCTGTTTTCCCACTTCCCATGAGCTCCAGCTGCCTTTTGGAAAGACCAGCATTTGAATGTCAGCCCTGTCTGATAGTAGCTGTGTGCCCCTGTGCAAATTACTTAATCTCTCTGATGCTCTGTTCTGTCATCTGTAAAATGATGAAAATAGTAGTGGTTCCCTCCTCAGACAGTTGTGGCAATTGCACAATGAGTGCCTCATGATATGTTTGTGTTATTGGTGCTCTGTTAGGTGGTTGTCCCTCAAGCCTGCATGCCTGCTTCAATTTTGATAAGAACTAGCTAATTCTGGAAGGATGAGAGGTGTGATATGGGGAAGCATTATGACCTTGGTAGCATTATGACCTTGGGCAAGTCACCTTTCTCTGAGTCTTGGTTTTCACCTCTGTAATGAGTGGATGAACTGCTTGATGACTGAGAACACAAGTTCAAGGTGTCAACATAGTCTCCATTCCACAGGGAGCCCTTGATAAATGTTTGTTCTACCACCTGTCCCAGCTGGTCCTTTTTGATAAAATCAAAATTCAAGAATGATGTTAACTCATGTAGTAGGTACTCAAAAATATTGGATGGATGGATGAACAAAAATGACTGAAAGTAGAGCTGAAGGAGTATGTGAATTATGAGGAGCAAGGCAGAAATTCTTGAAATACTTCTTATCCAATTAAATTATGACCTCTTTCTTGCACTTGTATACAGTGTGCTCATGAGAAATCCTCACAGCTTTCATGCCATGAGGGATGTGTTTGAAAAATGCCTTTGTCTCCTTTTCTAGGCCCTTTGCACATAGACAGTGGTGGTGAGACAGTCATGAAGGGAAGAGCTAAGTGTGTGGGGTTTGGGTTGGGCACAGACCATGCTCTGGTTCAGTAGAATGAGAACAGGCTTATTGCTGCTTATATGAACTTGGGGAAAATCCTTCTGTTTCTCTGGGCCTCAGCTGTTGCATCTTAAAAATGGGATGATCAAATCTGCCTGGTGGGGTCTGTTTTATGGGGTATCTTAGTGTGCTCAGGGTGTTATAACACAAAATACCATAGACTGGGTGGCTTAAATGACAGAAATGTATTTCTCACAGTTCTAGAGAATGGAAGTACAAGATCAAGGTCGGTTGGGTTTCTGGTGAGAGCTCTCTTCCTGGCTTGCAGATGGCTGCCTTCTTGCTTTGTCTTCAGAAGACTAGGAAAGATAAAGACTATACTCACTCTTCTTCTTAAAAGGCCACAGTCCTATTAGGTTAGGGCCACACCCTTACAACCTCATTTAACCTTAATTACCCCCTAGAGCTCCTACCTATCTCCAGATGTAATCACAATTGGGATTAGGGCTTCAGCATATAAATTTTGTAGGAACACAGTTGTATTCATAGACAGGATTATTGATACCAATATGCTTCATGAATTATGAATAGCTATACCCCCGCAGATAGTGGTAATCTTTTTAAAAAGTCTTATTGTCTTAAGAGAATCCTCAGGGTATCCATTCATTTATTTAACAAAGGTTCATTGAGTTTCTATTCTGCTTTGTGCCAGGCACCATTCTAGACCTTTGGGTGGCAGCAACAGAGAAAACAGGCAAAAAATTTCATCTTCATAGAGAATACAGAAACCTCCTAGAATAGAGAAAATAAAAAGTGGACAAGTCGAATATATAATTTATGAGAAGGGGAAAAGTGGTATGAAGGAAAATAAAGCAAGGGAGGGGGTTTGAGAGTTGTGAGGAATGGTTTAAATTTTAAGTGCTGAGGTTTGATCCTATTTGAATAAAGACTTGAAGACTTGAAGAGAGAAGAAAGTAAACCATGTGTCTCTCTGAGGAAAAGTGTTCCAGGCAGAGGGATGAGCCTGTGCAAGTCTCTGAGGCTGCAGAACACTGGGGGCGTGTGAGGAACAGCAGTGAGAAGGTGAGCAGCAGGAGATGGAGAGAGGGGCAGGAGACGGAGCCAGAGAGGTGCAGCCCAAGGAGCGGACGCACTCTCCATGTGTGTTGAGGGAGCAGGACAGGACAGCCATAACCAGACAAATAGGAGAGAACTTCAGAGGAGCAGGGGGAGGTTCCATTTGTTCACTGAAGATCTGTGCTCATCTCCAGAAACACCTGTGGGAGCCACTTCTCATCTGGTCCAAAACTCCTTCCAATATTTTTGCGACTCCAGACATCTCCTCCTGCGAAGCTATGGTTAATGACTGTGGGTGGAAAAAAATGTTCCTCGTAGAGAATGTAAATGAGGTCACATCCATGCATTATTAAAGGAGTAAATCCATAGCTGGAAGCAAATGTGTGTGAAGCAAGATTAACTCAGTGAAACACCTTTACACACCAATAGGACTAGAAGCTCCTTGAGTGCAGGGCTCATGTTTGGGACACCTCTGTGTCAGCCCAAGTTACTAATGTAGTGCCTCGAACAGTATAGGTGTTGCAAATATGTTTGCTGAAAACTGTAATCTCTCCAAGAGGCATATATCAGGAATGCAAAGAAAGGAGAGGGTATTCTCTTGATTGGCAGCACTCCACTATCCCCTCAAGTGGGAACGAGGCATGGCCACAGTGCAGAAGGAGCTTGCAATATGCAAAATAAGTAGCATCTGAACTGAAAGAATATACAGCTGGTCCTCAGGGTCCCTAGGGAGTGACAGATAAAGTGTTCCGGTTGGTCCAGGGAGGCAAAGATAAAGTCTGACTGTAGGAATCAGGGAAGGTTTCTTCAGAGATTCTGAGTGAAGAGAGGGGAAGGAGTGTCCATGGTAAAAGTCTGAGAAGTGATGGTGTAAAATCTGTGGCTGTGTAACCAGGCAAGACTGCCTGGAGAGATGCCAGTGAATTTAAGTGACTGGGAAGTGCATGTGGACACTTGGGGGTGTTGAGAGATTGGAGGCTTGGGGTAGGAAACTGCTGATGCCTAGTCCTCCATGGACAAGGTTTTTCACCAATGGGAGGAAAACGGCGGGGGGGGGCTTGGGTGAGGCAGGACAGAAAATTGGCCCCTTTTTCAGTGTTGGACTGCAGTGTCACTGTTTTTATTTTTGCTTCATCATCTTCAGCACCAGGTATTGTTAATAATTTCAGGGTTCTTCTTAATATTTCACTGGAGCACTCTGTTTTCCCCTTTAATACGTATTTAGAGTGGGTTGCCACATTCCTGGGTAATTTTAGTAAATCCAAAGGCCAATTTTCTTTTTACAACAGTCTACTGCTTGGATTTTATGAGGAAAATCAATAGGAAGAAAGGGACTGCTGAAATAGAAATTTGCTTTATAGCAAAATATCCAGGAACTCGTGCATTCCTTTTTAAATGGCAGGAGAGCTCCAGTTGAAAGATAGTGACCCCTTGCGTGTGTATGCACGTGTATCTGTTTAAATGAAGAGAACGGCATCGAGCCACTTCCTTTTAACCACTGTTCTTTGAGAATGTGTTCTAGTGAGGTCTTGCAAAAACTATCAGCTGTTGGCTGCACACTGAGCCTTTTTTCTTCTGGATTTGAACCCCAACTCAGCTACTACCTCAATATGTGACCTGGAACAGATCACTGCCCTTCTCTAGGCCTCAGTTTCCTTGTCTGCAAAATGAGGTCGATGGGCCCAAGTGCTCTTGAGGTCTCCTCCACCCTTGGCATTTAGGGGGTTGGTAGACACAGAGAAAGACTTGCCTTTGGGCTACAAAAGCCACAGAGAGAGTAGAAACCTCTTTACGCTCTTCGAAGATAGCACGTTGAGAAACAACAAAATTAATTAAAAGACCTACTTTTATTGAGTTAGCAGTGAGTAGAAAAGCGATAACGTGATTGTTTTTGGAGACCTTTCCAACTGAAGATGAAAACAAACCCCAGATCACAGAGAGCCTCCCCTGGTTCTGGTTTAGTTGCTGCAGGAAAGAAACTCCTCGGCTGGGAGGGCCGCTTGCCCCATCATTTCTGAGGCAGAGCACGGATCATCTCTGCAGCCGGGGCCTGTCTCCTGCTCCCTAAACCACTAGACATTTACAGAAGTGAAATTAACTTCATGCATGGCTAGCAGCTGCACGTTCAGCTGCCACGGGGCTCCTGGTTCTCATTAAGACTGCGGGGCAGACATGCTGCTTTGGAAGTACACACCTTGACTTGGACTCCAGGGGTGAAAGGGGCTGAGGGAGGCGGGCTGCCTTCCAGTCTCTGCAGAAAATACCTGCAAACTATTATTGCAAGACTCCAAATCAGGTACTTGCACAGCAGCTGCCATCGGTTACCATTTGCTAGACCTCTCCTGTGCGCTGAGCCCTCATAAGTGGACCTTTGCAGAGACTGTCTCTGGCCCTCAGAATTCTATGAGATCAAACCCATCGTGTGCATTTCACAGCTGAGGACACCGAGGATGGAAGGTGAAGCCACTTAGATAAAGTGGTGCATCTGGTGTGACGGACATGATCCTGGGCAAGGCCGCGTCAGCATTTTCTGCTCATGCAGGCTGTGTGCTTCCTGCAGCCCTTTGAGATATGCCATCTCATTTGATCCTCACACTGTTTTGCTAACATAGACAAGGGCAACATTTTTATCCCCATTTTATTGCTAAGGAAGCTGAGGCCTGGAGAGACTAAATGCCCAAGGCTTATGGTTAAGTGACTAGCAAGTCAGGTCTGATACTCAAATCTGACTGTCTCCTGCACACTCTTTATACAGTCTTACTTATAATGAACAGTGGGGTAAAAGATACTTAATAAGAAAAGCATTTCCCTGTAACATAAAGTTGTAGGACTGCAGAGAACCTCAGAGAGAATCTAAAGGAGGAGTTGGTCCTCCGAGGTGTGAGGAGGGACTCAGTGGATCCTTAAACATGTCCACGGCTGTAAATGGAAATGCCTCACACAGCAGCGGGAGTGCCCTCCCATCACAGGCCATGCAGTCTGTGATGGGAGGGCTTGTGACTCTCTAGTACATGGGATGTCTGGCCACCCACACGGTGTTCTCACATAGTGGGTTCTCAGTACATGTTGGTGAAATTAATCAGATTCTTAAGAATATCTGTGATGCCATGGAAAACTACGAGTGCATGCAAGGGCGTGCATGCACTCAGAAATCACCTCTCCAGCTCCTTACCTTCCTGATCCAGATTCAGAGGCCCAGAGGGAACAAAGCATTAGCTTGAGGTTACACATGGGGCAGAATGGGGTGTCGGAGCTGGGTCTTAGGCTCAGCCAGGGGTGTTGCCCCGGAGCACAAACTCTTTTCCACATGGCTCCCAGGGCCTACTATAGTGAGAACAAGGTGCTGTCCATTGGAGGCCCAGAGGCTCCTCATTGGCCAGCTTGGAATAGCTTCCATTCAGCAAGTCATTCTCCTCCGTGCAAAAGGAAGGAGCTAAAATGCTTGAGAATGGAGATTCTCTTAAGTAGGTTAAACACTCCCCCACTCCACAGCTTCATTTACGCTATTTATTTGCTCAGCAGACTGTGGCTTCCCAGATAGTACTCAGGTAAATCTCAGCCCTATCCAGGTGTGAAGGAATCTAAACCACAACAGACTGGGGCCTGAAATCAAACCGGTGCTATATTATGACACTGCAGAGTCTGGATGGGCCTCAGGCCTGCGCTGCATGACCCCGCTGCATGACCCTGCTCCTTGGCCAGGGCTAGCTCTGTCTCTGGGGGACACAGCAGACACGGCCTGCTAGGAAAACAGGCAGTAGGAGCCCAGAGCAGAATTTCTGGGAAACGAAGAGTTTCTCTCCTCACTCCGGCCATTTCTCTTCTGTCTGAGCCCTAATGAGCTTTTAGTGCCCAGAGGGAAATCAAGTGGAAAGAAAGCAGCCCAGAGTTGCTAATGCTACAAACGGTAACCACCCTGCAGGCACCCCTGCCTGCCCCTGGGGCCACCCTCCTGCCTACGGTTTGCCTGTAAGGAAGCAAGGGAAGGGAAAACACAAGGTCCTTTTAACTCTATAGCAGGGAATTCTCTCCAATCCATTTGTGCAGGGACTGGGCATCCCGAATGAACACTTTCTGCCTCATTAGTTGTTAAATAGTATTGAGATTAGCAGGGCTGGTTGAGGCCTGGGATGGTGGTGATGGGTGGAGGTGGTGGGTGATGATGATGGTGGGTCGGTGATGAAGAAGGTGCAATGTGGAGGGAGTGGTGGAGGGAGTGTTGGTATTGGTGGGAATGGGGGCAGTAATGGGTGGGAGTGATGGTGATGATGGCGTGGGACTGGGTGATAGTAATGTGGTGGTAATGGTATTGTTAGTAGGGTGGTGGTAACTGTATTTGAATGTAACAAATCATCTACAAACTTAGCAACTTAATACCCATGTTGTATCCCAGATTCTGTGGATCAGGCATCTGGGTAGCCCCTCTGTGCCCCCTGTTAAATGTCTCACAATGCTGAGACCAAGGGGCTGGCAGGGCTGCTTGTCTCACTAGGGGATCTGGAGAAGAATCTACGTTCGGGTTGTTGGCTGCATGCTGTTCCTTAAGGTTGTAGGGCTGTGCTTCTGTTTCCTGCCTTCAGCCTGGGCTGCTCTTGGCCCCTGGAGTCATTTCCCACCTTTTCTTCTCCTTTCCATGTCTTCCTTCCAGCAATGGCTTCCGATCTCTCTAGGCTGTGCCTTCTGCCACATCTCTCTGACTCCAGCTGGAGGAAGGGCTCTGCTTTTAACTGCATATGGGATGAGGGTGGACAGTCCAGGATGCTCTCCCTGTTTTGAGGCCCATGGTTAACCCTCATTGCATCAGCCAGGTCCCTTTTGCTATGTACTGTAGTCACAGTTCTAGGGATTAGGGCATGGGAATCTTTGGGGGGAGTGTTCTGTGGTGATGATGGTGAGGGTGGTGCACTAAGCACTGTGACTTCTGATGAAGATGTCGCTACCCCACTGCCAGATCAGGTTCACATTGGCTCAGGGGCTGGGCCAGACTGAGCCTACAGGTGGCATAGAACTAGGGGACAAGGCTGGGTTGTAGGTTGTGGAGAAGGGAAACCATGCAGAAGGGGATAAGGCAGGCAGTGTACTTGTTGCCTTCACCAATCCTCTTGGCCCACACCTTGACCCCCCCAAGGTTATTTGTTACACATCTGTCTCCTTTCCCCCCCAAAGTATTCTGTAGGCTCCTGGAAACAGAGATGGCTCTTACTCCATCCTTCCTCATAGCTTTGAGCTCAGAGCTTGTTCTTAGTGGAGAGAAAAGGATGGGGAAGTTACAGTTGGTGAGTGTGACCGTGTGCCAGGCGTCTTGATATGTATTATCTAACTGAGGTGTGCATCATGGTGCCTGCCCTACACCTGAGGAAACGGAGGCACAGTTAGGTAATGTTACTCGCTAAGGGTGCACCACTAGCAAATTGCAAAGCTAAGTTATAAACCTGGCCTGTATTTTGTTCTGCAGCAGCGAGCTGGCTCCCACTGTAGATGTTCAATGGAGCCCAGTCACTGGCTGACTGGTGGAGAATAGGGAGAGCACGCCAGAGTGCTCCCCACCTCATTGCTTTTCATAGCGCTGATCTGGGGTTCCAGGACTGCGTGCAAGGTGGGCGGGGGCCGGTGGTTGGCTACAAGGCAGCTCTGTTCCTCCATCACTGCGTCTGTCAGTGAATTTATTTGTTCCATCCAGATTTAGGTAGGTTTTCCCCAGATTTAATACATGAAGCAAGCATCATGTTTGGCTGTGGGTCCTGGGGGAGGTGGGAGGGAGGCTTAATCAGTCAATGTTATTCCTGCAGAAGGCTATGTGCGTGTGAGAGATCCTTTCTCTGGCAGCTGCCACTGCTGTGCCTGCCACTCAGAGGGCCCCTGGCCCCGCATCCCTGGAGGGCATGCTGCGTGGCTGATTACTCTCCCTGGTGCTGGCATCCCTCCCTTATCTATAGACCAAAGCCCAACCCCCATGTCCAACGTACTCCCCCTACCGTCACCTTCAGAGGGTTCGTAAACCCCCACGTGTCATACATGTAAGGTACGTTAGAAACCGCCTTTCTTGTGAGCAGTTTAAAATTGGTTGAAAATTAAGTTGTCATTGTTATTATTGGTATTAGTATTATTTAAGACCAGAGACATATTTTCAAAGGTATCCCATGGGGGTGATGGTTGAACAAAACCAGTTGAATTGTACACTTTCAGTGGGTGAGCTATATGCTATGTAAATTGTATCTCACTGAAGTCAGTGAAAATAACAAGATCCAACACAGGAGAGATTGAAGTTGAAGCTCTTCTGGTTGGATCAGAGCACACCTAGATTGCCAACACCACCCCCCCAGCCTGCACCCCACACTGAGACTCTGGGCTCTCTGATTGCTCTTCATTTTATTACCAAGGAAACCGAGACCCAAAGGTGGAAGGTGGAGTTCCCAAGGTTATACTGCCAGGTAAAGACTGAGCCTCATCTGGAAGATTTGTCTCTTGACTCCTGGTGTGACCCTCTTTCTCTCAAGTCAGGTGCTTCCTTGATAAGGGGTGTGGGAAAGGTTGGAAACCTAGAGAGGAGAGGAGGCAAAAGAGGTTAGACTGACCCAAGGCTCCTGAACATGTGCAGGGATTCTGGGCAGTCTGGGTGGGGAGGGGACAGGCGATGATGTGTTCTATGGAAGCTACATCCCCATCACCCACTTTACCCATCACGGGGCCCAGCTCAGCCACACTCCCAAACTGTGGCTCATGGGAACTGTGGTCCAGCTTCCAGAACTATGGGAAATAAGTATGTGCTGTTTAAATCATCTGGGCTCTAGTATCCAAGCTGACAACACAGCACCTTAGCTTGCCAATCTGGTCAGTTGTAAAATCTGGGTGCCGGAGCATCATTGTCCTTGTGCCTGAAATGGGACAATAATAACCTCTCATGCTTGTTGTGAGGCTTCAAGGGGTCAGTGCAGGTAGAATGCTTGGCTTAAAGTAGGTATGCACAGTCGGTAGCTCCCTCACCCTCATATCCCACCACCTGAATTCCCTTGGAAATAATACCTCTGCTCTTCACACAGTTAAATCTGGGGGCCTGGAATTGAAGTGACAGAGAGGCTCTGACTCCTCAAGTGTCAGGGCAAAGACTTCAGCTTAAACCTGTATCACAGTCCCAGTCCCCTGGGGAGGTCCCAGGCTTCTCAGCCAAGACCTGAGCTCACAGAGGCATCTCTTGGTGGGAGCAGCGCCCACAGCCTAGCCCCAGCTGAGAACCCAGGCTGAGGAACACTGAGTGGGCCTCGTGGGGTGCCACCTGGCTGGGCTCACCTGGCTCGCCTCCACGTCATGGGCCTGCATACAGGGCTCCTCCATGGAACAGAGAGAGTCCTCACCCTGCCACTCACCTATTGTTGCTGCCATCACCTACAGTGAGCTTCCATTTCCCCAATTTCCGAATCTCAAATTTTGGAGAGATCAGCTATCATTTTATGACCACAGAGGAGTAAGTGGATAAGACATTTAGAAGTCTGTACTCCATTTGTAATGAGATTTTCTTAGTATGTTTTTGGTTTCAGTCTTGCCAGCCTCTTAGGTTCCCATGAAAGGTTAATGCTATCAAGAAAAAGTTTTTAAAAACTTTATTACTAGGTTTACTAGTTGTGGGACCTTGGGCACATGCTCGACCTCTCGAAGACTCAGTTTCATCTCCTATAAAATGGGAAGATCAACTCACCGGCTCTTGCGGGGCTCATCAGAAGCAGGGTTGATAAAATGGCCACAAACCCTTTTTATATTGGAGTTCCAAAATAAATGTACCTATCAAAATATAAAATAAACATGAACTTTGACCCAGAATATGTCAGCAATATCTGTGGATAGGCAAGCAAAAGCATACCAATATGTGTTTATATGTACATTCAAAACTGAAACAGTGTAACTGCCCCTCATCAGTCCATCTTTACAGTGAGACACCATGAAACAGGTCTCCCTTGGTAAAAAGGTACTTCAGGTAAATCATTAGCAGAAAAAGGAATATCAAAATACAAAGCAGTGCGTATAACACAGTAGCTGCAAACGAAAAAAGGAGATAGTCGCAGATATATTGGCATAGCTGCAGACACGCAAGTGCACACAAATCCTTCACTGGGAGGGTCCGGAAGAAACTCCTAACAGTGTGTACCTTTGAGGAAATGGACTGGGGCTCCAGGTGTGGAAGACAACTTCGACTTTTGTTTTCTATCTCCCCGAGAATAATCGGGGAGATTATTGAATGTTTGAATCTTTGTACTGTGTCTACGTATGACGTTTAAATAAATGGAAGGATGGACCACAGGTGGATAAAAATTGTTAAGTGCTTTTCTGAATTTATGGGCCCTAAGATATTTATCAGGAAGTTTCACAGTTTAGTTTATCAAAATGAAAAGAAAACTTGAAGTGTACTTCTTCGTCTCAGGTGTCTCTTGCTGTGTGTGTTACAACCCACTTGAAAACAGCGGCTCACAACAGCGAGGGTTTATCATTTATCTTGACGCTGGGAGTTGGCCAGGCAGTGCTGATCTGGGCTTGCTCCAGTGGCTGCTCTCAGCCCACGTTGCCTGGGGCCTGGGCTCAGCTGGGATGGCTGAGACTGCCTGCGGGACCTCCCTCACTTCCTAGTCTTTCAGCTCCGATTGCTCCATCCTCCCTGTGTGAACTCCAGGTTCCTGAGAGGGGAAACGGAAGCTGCAAGGACTCCTGCCACACCCTTTGGTTAAAGTACGTCACAGAGTCAGCCCAGGCCAAAGCTGGTAGGAAAAGGAGATCTCATCTCCTGATGAGAGAGCAAAGAACTTGTGGCCGTATTTAATCTACTGTTTTAATGTTATTGGCACAGTTGCAGTTAGCATGACCAAAGTCACTATTTTTATTAGTGTGTTTTGCCTTGTGATCCCTGGGCCACAGGATGAGGTAGACTTGGCTTAATAAATATTTGTTGAATGAACGAATGAACAAATGAATGGCTTCAGTCCCTCTGGCAGCCTCTTTGCTCTTCAGATGTCATCAATTCCAGGTCAGCCTGCCCTGGAGGGCCATTGATGGGTAAATGGCCCAGCACTAGAGATCAAGATGCTGGCAGATTTATTTCCTGTTGAGAGCCGCTTCCTGGCTTGTCACTCTTCTGCCGTGTCCTCATGGCTGAGAGATCATTTCTCTCTGTCTCTTCTTAGAAAGGTGCTGATCCCATCGAGAGGGCACCTCCCTCCTGGCTCAGTTCCCTCCCAGAGGCCCCACCTCCAAACCATTACACTGGGGTGTTAGGACTTCAACATGTAACTTTTACGGGGACACAAACATCCTGCACAAAGCAGTGTACTGGATTCTGTGCCTGAAGCTATTAACCCCTGTCTGTCTGGGGCTGTATTTGGTGCTGGGGAACAAAGCAACACCTGGCTGCCTTTGGGCTGAGACTGGAACCCAACCAACACCTGAGAAAAGTAGCCTATATGTAGGACATCCTTCCTTGCTCACCCACTTCCCTACATTCTGCTCAGGGAGGTTATGGAGCATATCCAGTGTTCTAGCTTTGGGTGGTGGAGGCTAAATTGAATCCAAAGCCTGGAAATGTTCTGCCAGATGAGCTAGGCAGGCTGGTGTGAGGGTAGAGCTCAGGCTCTGGCCAGACCACCTGGGTTTGTACTTGGGGCTCTGCCATATGGTGGCTGTGTGTAACCTTGGCCAAATTAACCTCCCTGTGGTTTGGTTTCCTCTTCTGTAGAAAGGGGACAAGAGCAGTACATACCTCTATGGGTTATTGAGG
>PVKM010017186.1:12525-26262 GCA_004027735.1 Carollia perspicillata
GGGTGCCCCTAGGGTTCCATTGCCAGTTGGCCCAGCCTGTCCCTCCTTCTAGAGCTCACCAAACACATCTGATTCCATCAATCCAATTTTCTCCCTCTCCATCAGGACCTCTCCCTCCCCCAGGGGAGGAGCCAAGCCACTTGGTAAGCTGTCTCAGGGAGCCTACCTACCCAGTCCCACTGCTTCCTGAAGCAGGAGGGGTGCCTCCTTGGATCTGCTGAGCCAGGTGGGGAAAGGCAAAGAGGGGAGGATTGCCCTGGGGAAATGGTGCTTTCAGTTGTCATGGCAACTGTTGCTAGGTGTCACCAGGAGCCAGTGCTGCACTAGAGATTGACCTTCCAGGAAACAGGCAGGGCCCTGAGCAGGATCTGAACTCTCTTGGGTTAAGTTAGTCTGCCTCATATATGTATTCATTCATTCAATAAACATTTGTTTACCATTCAGTACATTCTATGATACAGACGATGGGCGTCTCTAGGGATTCATAAATAAATCAATCCCTGTCCACAAGTAGCTCAATACAGTGCAGGGGGTGAAGAATGCAAATACAAACATAGGGTGATATTGGACTGCATAAGGGCTGCACTCTGAGAGCAGGGCAGCAGCACCTCACCCTGCCTGGAGGCCGAGAGGGCTTCAGGAACGTGCCCTCATGGGGGACACTGGTATTGAATGTTTAAAGAGAGCGGGTAACCAGGAGAGGGCTGCTCTCCCGCTGGGCGTACTCAGGCCACTACTGGAGATACGCAGCAGCACAGGAACTGGAGGGTAAACATAGTCTGGGGTGGACACGCCTCTGTGTCTCTCTGTGTGTTTGTATGAGTATGTACGTGTTGGAATGAGGGCACGAGGCATGTGTCGGAGTTCAGAAGACTCTGAGCCATCATCTAGGCCAGCCTCCCCCAGTTGTCTGAAAAAAGGGACCTGCCCCAGAGACATGGAGGAACTGACTCAGGGTCACAGAGAGCAAAGGACAGAACTGGCCAGACTCTGGTCTCCAGATGTGTTTTGCACATCTGACCTCCCACGATAGGGGCCCACGGCTGAGGTCTCTTCTGAAAGGGAGGCCACCACAGACATTGCAACATGCTGGCACCATAGGGCCTGGCATGCCTTTTGCTCAGAACTTGCTTGGGCCATATAAAAAATTACCCCTCAGTCTGAACCTGGAGGCCCAGCCCAGATGGACCAAAGTTACCTGGAGTCTCATTCTCATTTGGCAAGAGCCCTGGGAAATGCTCATCCTGAGAAGAATGATAGGTTACCAAGGTCCCCAGAACCCTGCCTTGTGTCCACTCTCCTGGCAGTTGAGGGCTAACTCATCTCTGCTCAGGGATAGAATTGGGTATGCAGAGCCCCCCTCACCCCACCCTTTACTCTGGAAACGTCAGTGCTCAAAACTCACGCAAGCTAAGCCATCTGTCTCCTCACAGTGAATCAGAATGGGTTCACGCTGCTGTTATAGCTGGAATTTCACTGCCTGCTGGATGTTTCATTTTGCCATCTAATTTGGCGATAAATCAAGGTGATTTATAGGGAGCAAGTCTGCATTTAGTGTGACATTCTCATCTGAAGTGCTAGCCCCCTGATGTACTACTCTCATTACTGCCCTGATCCCACTCAGTGGATGTACATGGACTCAGAAATATGGGGAGCGGGCAGTGTCGGGTGCATCTAAAGGCTTTAGCCCACCCTAAACCCCAGATTCAGGTCATTTCCTCTGATGTGTTCATGAGCTGAGCTAAAATCCTCAAGGCTGTTTCTAAACATTTGGCAAGAATGCCCCCTGCTACAATGTAAGCCAGCACCTACTTGGGATAATTGGCACTTACTTCCCTTAAAGCAGTGTTAGCCAATAGCAATGTAATATGAGCCTCATATGTGATTTTAAATTTCTCATAGCTGCATTTAAAACAGTGAAAAGGAGAGGTAGAACTAGTTTTAATAACATATTATATTTAATCATTATTTCCAAAATATTATTTCAAAGTGTAATGAATATAAAAATTATTAATGAGTTATTTAATAGTCTTCTTTGTACTAGGCCTTGGAAGTCTGATGTGTGTTTTACATTTACAGTGCTTCTCAATTCAGACCAGTCACATGGCAGGTGTTCGTCAGTCACACCTGACTGGTGACTCCCATCAAGGAGAAGCTTCAGGGCATCTTGCTGGTGCTACCACTGGCCCCATGCAACAAGATTGGTTTTCCAGATGGTTCTGAGCTGGGAGCTCTAGACTTCAGTTTTCCTATGCATGAAGTGAGGGTGATACTCTGTGGTTTGTTTTTTGTTTTTTGTTTTTTGACTTCCCAGGGTGAGTTTGTGCTCTCTCGAAGTCAAGTGCACCGAGCACTTCCATTTTTAGAGCTCTTATTCTGAGAAAGGATAAAACAGGATTATAAAATGGTAGACTGTGTTACATATTTGCATTTAGCCAGTGAATGTTTCAAACACCCTAAACTAGCAGCATGTGTTTGTATAACCTCCAAAGGGAAATCCAAAGTCTAAATTTAAGGCTAAATCTAACTGTGAGGCCCCCATGAAATGCTTCTCCTATCCAAATGTCCTGCTGGCCACCTCTCTCCATTCTCCACTGTGACAGGCTCTTGACATTTAAAAAACAAAGTGTATATATATTTTTTTCTGCAAAATGTTAAGTATAGCACATGTGCTTGGACTGGGAGAGCTGGGGTCTTTACCATTTGTAAGAAGAGCCAAGGGTGCAGGAGGGTGGTTCCGCACAGTCCTTCGGCCAGAGGCCAGCACACTGCTTCACCCGGGGCACTCCAGGCATTCCGGGACTCTCAAAGCATGGAGAAATGGGAAGAGGGCCTCCAACACAGGGACTAAGTGCGTGTGTGCCAGAGGGATGGTCCTCTCCTTGCCCCGGTGGAAATGAGGTTGGTGTGGCTGCTCAGACCCATTTCTCTAGGCTTTTGAGGAAATGGCAAGGTCTGCGGGTTCTAAGCCCCAGCTGTGGTCTGCCTCTCTCTCTCTCTCTCTCTCTCTCTCACACATACACACACACACACACACACAGAGGGTCATCGATCTTTTCCTCCTTTCTTCCTGATCATGGTGGTGGTTTATTGAAAGTTGCTGCATTCCAGCTGCTTGCAAGGGGAGATAACCCTCTTGCCCTTGCATCACTCGAAGATTCAGAAGGACAAAGAAGATGGATGATTCCCTTCCCTGGAATCATCTTGTTCCAGCTTCAGTCTTTATTCTTAGCAAGATACCACTTGGTGACATAGAAAAAACATGAGATTTGGAATAAAGAGACTCCAGTTCAAGGCTTGGCTTGCTATGAATTTCTACTTTTTGGTCCTCAGTGTCTCCATTTGATCCTGTGTCAGTTCCATGAGAACAGGAGGTCTCTGTGGCACAGTGTTTGGTACATTGTAGTGGTATAAATATTTGGGAAATGACTACATGTATGCATCTGTAAAATGCGATGAATAATAATATCTGCCTGGTTGGATTGTTCTGAGAGGCAGATGAGGAAACATCATACACACACACACACACACTCTCTCTCTCTCTCTCTCTCTCTCTCTCATTCCAAATTCCTTAGCCTCATCCGTGCTAAAGGGGGAAAGATAAATTGATGGGTTGGCTACTTAGAAACTTTAATTCAAAGGGACAGGGTGGTTGAGGAATGAACCAAGGTCACGGAGTGTGGTAAGTGCAGACGTGAGATAAGAAGTTAGGCCTTATTTCACCAACTGCTTCCTCTGAGTGTGTGTGTGTGTGTGTGTGTGTGTGTGTGTGTGTGTGTGCATGTTTTTTGGGGATCTTCCTATGTGAGACACACCATACCCTTTCATTGGGTATTTACCTAGGAATTACCACCAGGCAAATTATAAAGCGTGTTCAGTCCCAGAATCAGTAAACTTTTTAGGCATGCTTTTGGCAGTTCTCTGAAGAAGGGATGGGAGAAAAAAGAGAGGAACTGTGATACCAGCCCTCAGAGGTGCATGGTCTAGAAGGAGGTCAGGCCACGGTTTCATGGCACCCTCCACTTTGGGGAGGGGAGGGGGGCACAGCACACTGGAAAGAGCACTAGGTTGTGTTAGGAGACGAGGCTCTTGTTCCAACTCTGCTGTGAATTCTGACTGATGTCGCAAATGGCTTCCACTCCCCCGGGCCCGAGTGCTCTTCTGTGTTAGGCTGAAGTTGGATGCCAGATGATGTTGTCAGGCCCTTTGAACACTGCCTTGGGTTTCAGCGTAAACAGCCCATCTAGCACTTTCTGGCCTACAACACAGCTACCTGCTTATTCTGCTAGCATGAGCAATGCCAGTGCTAGGCCAGCAGTCAAGAGGAGTGATTTCTGTTCACCTCAGAAGCACATTCACCTCCCTAGGGCAAGTCATTTAGCAACAGTAAAGATGCTGAAGCTTGAGTTTGGCTCAAGGTGAGTTCAAAAGCTCCCTAATGGGGCTCAGCCTTCAATCTCAGAGTCACCCCTTTTGACGAGTTGGTACAGAGGAATGAACTCCAGACTTAGGTCAGGAGACTGGAGCTCCAAAACCAATTTTGGTGCTTGCTAGTCTGACTTCTGCTCTCTGGGTTTTCTTTTTTTCTTCCTTCTCCTTCCTCTTTTTTAAAAAAGATTTTACTTATTTATTTTTGGAGAGAGGAGAAGGGAGGGAGAAAGAGAGGGAGAGAAACATCAATATGTGGTTGCCTCTCACAGACCCCTAACTGGGGACCTGGCCCATAACTCAGGCATGTGCCCTGATTGGGAATCAAACTGGTGACCTTTCAGTTTGCAGGCCAGCACTCAATCCACTGAGCCACACCAGCCGTGACTGGGTTTTCTTTAGTTTATCTTTTATGAGATGATAGATACAGTGCTCTTTATTTAAAAGAGTCTTTAGCATGGTGGTCTTCTGTGTCATGTCATCTCCTTTTGGTAAGGCAAGGTCACTTCCATAGGCAGCCTTTTAACCTCTGCAAAAATCAATGCTGAATGGTCAGGTGTTTAAGCTGCCAGCAATAAGTAGAGTTCACTCCTATAGAGAGACCTTGAGCAACTCTCAAGATATTTATATGTTCAATTGCAAAATAAACATAAAAAACACTGAAAGAAAAACAGACCAACAGAATTTGACTCACGGAGTTCTGTTTCGTGCCCAGTGCTGTATGCTTGCCCTCACTCTTCACAGGACTGTCTTCTTCTATCTTTCAGGTCTGGGCTTAGAGGTCAACATCCCAAGAAGGGTTTTCATCTTTGAAAAAACCCTGAGAAGTAGTTGATATTAGCCATATTTTCAGGTGAGGAGCCTGAAAGCCAGAGTAAGCATTTAAAACTCAAATTTAATCATGTCATTTTTTACCTTAAAACATGTCAGCGCTTTCTCATTGCTCCTCGAAGAAATCCACACTCTGTCCCACCCCACTCCTCCAACCCCCCCCCACACAATCTCTCCCTGCTCTCCACCCTGCTCCCATAGGCTACAGCCACCCTGCCTTCTGCCAGAGCCTCACACATGCCACGCTCTTGCCATCCAGTGAATCCTGCAGGTGCTGAGTCTTCCTCCTGGAAAGCTGTCCCCAGCCCTTCAGCTGGATGGCTCCTTCACAGCCTGAAGATTTCAGCATCAATGCCATCTTCTTAAAGATCCCTCTTAGGAAACTCCTAAGTAATCCCCTCTTACCAATTAGTCTTCATCACAACACCATTTCCATCCTTTATAACACATTTCACAATTTAAATGTCTATTTTAGTTACTAACTCATTCATTTTTTTTGTCTGCCTTCCCCACTTAACTGTAAGCTCCAGGAGGGCAGAGCCATGACTGTTTATTCAACCCAGATGTGTCTGGTGGTCGGGAGAGTGCACGGCACATGCCCCCATGGAAAGCAGGCGTGTGCAAAGGGCCCTGATGATATAAAGATGACTAAGAAGAAAGCCCTGGCTTTCAAAGCTCTCATGATCCAATCAGGAAGGGACACACAAAAAAGATGGTCACAGTCAGGGTTGATCATTTCTCCAATAGAGTTTCTCCAGTAGATATGACAGCATCCGAAGATGGTTACTAACTCTGCAAAAGTGGTTACTGTGCTGTAGTCAGAGAAGACTTCCCAGGGGAGGTGATGTTTCAGTAGCATTCTTAAGACTAAATAGTGATTTACCAGGTCAAGGCTTTCCAAGTAGGGGAATTAATGTGAACAATGGCCCAGAGATGTGGCAGGCAGTAGAGAATGAGACATTTGGGGAAAAGGTGTACAGAGAAGCTCTTGGGGGAACTTCAGGAGGTAAGGCAGAAGTGGCTGCCATTCCGAACTCAGGAGACAATGCGATGTCATCCTGAAGATAAAGGTAATGGAAGAGAGTAAAAGGTAGTGAGTAGAGAAACGATCCGACTTGAAGTTAACTTTTAAAACCTTTTTTTAATTGTAAAAAAATAATACATTTTCACTGTGGAAAAATTTGAAGATAATAGAAGCATCAAGAAGCAGGTCTGGCAGCCAGCCAGGGAAGGGGTTGGAGCAGGCTGGGACCGGTGGTGGAGAAGTTCTTTACGCATAAAGAGGGAGAGGTGACGAGGGCCTGAACCTGAACAGAGTGGATGGAGGTTGAAAGGCGGTAACCACCGGTAGACTGAGGGAGAAAATCTACAGGGACCAGTGGCTTGTGGTCTGAGGGAGAGGAAGGGATCTAAACGATTACCATTTCTGGCTTAGTTATGTCAATGAATGATGGAACCTTTCTTGAAGATGACTGTCTTAGGCTAGGATGGGCAGAGGTAAAAGGGGACTGTGGTCATTCCACCCCCCAAAAGGAGCTGTGCGAAGTATTATTTATCAGCACCATGCAGAGACATGGATATTTGATGGCTTTTCTAGACACCTCCTGTGGACCCAGAGCACGTCACAGGAACATAATTCATGGTAAGAGGGTGAAACTCAGGAACCCTGGGAACAATGCCTCCCCATACTCTTCCACCCGTCCTGCTGCCATGCTTGAGGTTAACTAGGAAGCAAGGGGTCTTCCTTGTGTGCAGAAATGCACTGAGTGCCACACAGAACTGAGAGGCCATCTATGTGATCAGAAGAAAAGGTCTAGAAGAGCCTTCAGAGACCATCCAGTCCACTCCCCTTATCTAGGAAGGGGCAGGGAGCTCATACCACTGTAGGCCTACCACTCACTGACTCTTCATCACAACTATGTGTGACGGTTATTCTATTTACTCCCACTCTGTAGAGGAGAAAACTGAGCCTAGGAGAAATCAAGAATCTCATTTAAGGTCATAGGAAAAAACACCATGGCCTGGATTCAAAGTCAGGTGTCTCTGACCCTATAGCTCATGCCCAGTCTCCCCCTGCTTCGGAGGAGGAAACTAAAGCCCAGTGAGTTGGAGACTGGCTTATCTGAAGTCATTCAGGGGCAGAAAGAACCAGGTCTTTTAGCTCCCACTTCATGCCACTGCTTCCTGGGTGTTTTCTGGTCCGTGGCTGTTAAGTGCCTGGTTCTCCCCTGAGTGAGGTGGTAGGAGGGAGTGGTGGCTGCAAAACTATAAAAACCCATTTTCCTGTCCCCAGAGAGGTGGTGACACATGACTAGCATCAACTGGCAGCCTTCATTTCTTTCTCTGCTCCTATTGTCCATGCTACAGTCCTTCTCCTCTTACCAAGTGGGCATCAGAACTGAGAACAAGAGACAATGTGCTCAGCAAAGTCTCATACAAAGAATTCCACCCCAGCTGTTAACTTGAGCAGGAAGGAATGGGATAAGGCAGTGTTTCAGGAAGGTGCACAGTCAGGCACTCAGGCCACAGGTGCTAGTGTCTGTGTCTACCACAGTGTCAGGCATGAGGTGGGCAATTGCATTTCGGCTACAGTGAAATGCTGTTGCCATGGTTGTAGGCAGGAAAAGCCGGGCCAGGGAGGGCTGCATGTCCCACCAGATGCCAGTGACAGAGAAACAAAACACACAGGCTTTGGGGTCAACAGCTGCTTAATGGGAGGACATAGGGAAGTCTGACTCTGGCTCACAGTGTCGGGGAACAGCTTGGACCCAGACAAACATGGGGTCAATTTGTAGTTAATGACTAGCTGCAGAACCTTATACAGTAATTTAACCTCCGAAAATTTCCTCACCTGTGAATACTGAAGAAAATATTGATCTGAAGAGTATACAGGGTCTGGCACAAATAACGCCCTGTTTTCTATTATACAATCTTTTATTACAAAATCACAAGCATGTAATTCTGTAATAATATCACACTCAAGCACACACACCATATGATGACATTTTAGATGAAATGTTCAAATTCAAACTATAAATTATTACCACCCATATTATTACCCCACCAGCCACGCTCAGGCAGGCGTTACTTCTGCTGGACCCTGTATAAAGGGAAAAATGCAAAGCACCTCGCCTTGCATGAGTTTTCACTTGATGATGATGGTGGTGGTGGTGGTGGTGGTGGTGATGGTGACGGGTGACGATAATGAGGGTAATAAGGAGGATGGTGATGATGATGATCACAGAGACTGAGCACATTTTACCTTCCTCCTGGGCATCTTTCGGAAATGACGTCTCCTGGATCCTCGCTCATGTTTAGGCAGTGATAGTCAAGAGATGGGTGGGGAAGGGAAAGAGGAATGACATCAGTATTTAGCTTCTCCTCTGTGCCATCTACTACAACAGGTTCATTTGCATACTTTTAAAGTTTAATCCTCATAAGAATCCTTTGAAATATGACTTAACATTCCCTGTCTTATGAGTGAGAAAGCTGAGGTCAAAGAGGTTAAGTCACTTGCTCAGTGTCTTACAGTGATGAAGTTGCACAGCTAAGATTTGATCCTAAAACTCTAGGGCTTGTTCTTGAACCAATTAGGTTTCTCATGAGGAAATTGGGGCATGACTCCAAAGTTTTCAACAGCTACTGCATGGAGACATTGCTGGATGAGGTCTGCCCTACTACCATCCCAGCAAGGGGGTCAGGCAGAAGTCCTAGCATTCGTGCCTTAAAGTGTATTGGCCCTCACAGGCATCGTTCATTCCTTAATTTAGTCTACTATTCACAAATTCACCAGTGTTCATTGAGCTGGACACTACATTTTGCCCTAATAATAGAAAAAAGAAAGACTAGGAGATGAATGATAGATCACAGCAGTGTATCTGATATGCACTTTGATAGCTCTGAGTCACGGGTTGTATGTAGATGTATCTATCAGTGTCCACTAAGGAGAAAGAAACTACTTCTTTTTTTTAAAAAAGAATTAATTCAAAAGAATCATTACTTAGAAAGAATACATTTTTAACTAGATACTTAAAGGACAAAGGGAACCATATGTTATCACAGATATAGCAACTACCGGAAGCAGCCACCACCCTTCGGACCTGGATAACACAAGATGTTGGCATACTTAAAACTTAGACCAGCAGTTTTCAACCTTCTTCATCTCATGGCACGCAGAAACTAATTACTGAAATTCTGCAGCGTTCCAAATATATATATTTTTTGCCGATCTGACAAAAGTTAGGTATAATTTTGATTCATTCACACAGGATGGTTATTGTTGTGTTGGCTATTGTCATTTTTTAATTTGACAACCTAAGGGAAAAGAGGTCAGTGCCCCTGACTACATAGTTAGGTAGTGCATGCTTTAAAAATCCTTGCAGTGTGCTGGTTGAAAGTCGCTGACTTGGATGCTTGGAGTGGGGACCCCACAGAGCTAAAACTCAGTCCTCTGGGGAGAGGGCCCTTCCCTGCTGATGCTCACGGCTCTGAGCGTGAAGGAGGGAGCACCAACCTGCTGGCACTGCTGTTTCCAAGAGAGTACAGGGAGGTGAGTTCTGAAATTGGTGGGAGAAACTGAAACCCTATTCTAACCGTTACTGGACCAGACTACTGCTGCTGAGGTGTGGGAGCCAGACGGGGGTGATGCTGACAGGAAGAGGAAGCAGACAGGACACCTACAGGAAAGAAGCCGGAAGATGGAGTTTCTTCTTCTTTCTCCTGCCTTGCAGCCTCCCTGCAGTTCCCTGGGAAGGCATACCTCAGAGATATTGTGGGTTTGGTTCCAGCGCACCACAATACAGTGAGTGGTAATCGTTTTTGCTGGTGGAGGATCTTGCCTTCAATTAGTTAAAAAAAAGATAAACAAACCAGAACATCTGGAAAGTGCAATAGAGCTGACCACAATAAAACAACGTATGAGTATATTGGCAAAGCCCAACAGGGGTTCAGCTTACAAAGTAGAAAAGTGGTTTGTGGGGTCTTGTCATGAAGCAGTGAGGAGGAGGGTGGGTTTGAAGCTGAGAGGCAGTTGTAGACAAGAATAGAGACTCTAAATCTTGAATGGACTGGAGAAGGCTTCCTGGAAGGTGTGACATCACTTTCAGGAGGCTGAATCTTGAAGGATGTGAGTGGGACTGAGGTGTGGAGAGAGAACGGCATGAGCCCAGGTACCTTCCAGGGGCCGAGGGGAGGGGATGAGGTGGGAGAGGGGACCAAGGGATGGGCAGGGGAGACTCTCACTCTGCCACGCTCTAGGTCTTGAGCCTTGAAAGTTAGGACATGCATGAGGATCACATTTTATGCTGAGGGACGCCCCCAAAATGGCCCCTTTCCTACACTTGTCCACTGTCATCCTCTCAGTTTGTCCTGTGATTACGACATGATTATCTCCACGTTACAAATGAAGAAATTTAGACTTAGAGAAAATTTCCCTGCCAGGCTGCACAGCCCCAGTGGGAGCCATTAGTATTGTAGCTGAGATCAGGGTGCAGCCAGGCCCTGCGAGGGGTCTTGCCTGCATGGTCACAGGCCGCAGTCCTGCACGGAGACCACATAGCTGGTGGGCAGGAGTGTGTGGAGTCCTTGAACACATCCAGAACCTCTTTTATTTCTCCGGGGCTTGAAGGATTTTATATGTGAAAAGTTCAAGTCAAACATACAGATCAACTTCTCCAGTGAAGCAGTATTTGAAATCTCGTCTCAAGAAGCCTTGCTTCTTTTGTGTTGGCCCAATTCTCTGGGAGGCTTGGATCAAATGGGCCAGGGTTGGCCTCAGTAGCACTTGCCAGTAGTTGTAGCATCAGATGCCCAACTCCGAAACCCACAGGTGTCTGGAGCCAGGAGGTCACCTAGCCCCTTCCAGTGGGTTACGGTCAAGAAGACTACTAGATGCCACTGGGTCTGAAGGGCTAGGTACCAATTTCTCAGCTTGTTTGGGAGTTTGAAAAATTCAGCCCTTGATGCTTGTTATAGCTAATTTCACACTTTGCTGTCACTTGTTATTAAGCAAGAAAAAATATAGGCCTGCTAGCAAATCCTCATTTAAGGAGAAATAAAAACCACATTGGCTCTGGCGTCACTTAGGGAAAGGAGCAATTACTGAGTAGAGATTGCTGAGTGTAACTCATGACTTATGTATCCAAGGAGCAATGGGGCAGAGTGGTTGGGAAATTTTTTTGGCCCCGAAGCATGCTGTGACTTTCAATGGTTTACTCTAACACTACAGTGCTCTTTCTGCATCATCGCAGTTAGGTGACATCTGAAAGATTATCATCCAAATCCCACGGCTAACCCATTGGGAATTTACTGCATTTTTTAAAAGATTTTATTTATTTATTTATCTTTAGAGGGGAAAGGAGAGAGGAAGAGAAATATCAATGTATGGTTGCCTCTTGTGCATCCTCTGCTGGGAACTGGCCTGCAACCCAGGCATGTGCCCTAGCTGGGAATCGAACAGCGATCCTTTGGTTTGCAGACCCGTGCTCAATCCACTGAGTTACACCAGCCAGGGCTGCATAACTCTTCTTATAATTTGGGGAACTTATCCACAGGTCCTTTCTGGCAGTTGATACATCTTGAGCAATATGCAAGTAGCTACCGCAGCTTTGGGTCCACTGGGGCACAGAGCTCTGAGGCTGCAGCGTCAGACAGCTCTGTAATAGGCTTAGGATGGCTCTGTCATTTGATGAGGCATTTACAAAGCAGGAGATTGGTAAGGTGATAGGAGCCTAATGTGGTAAATGTCCTAAGTTTAGGGCACTGTTCTGGGCTCTAGAGATACATACGCATATAAGGTCTATTCACTACTCTCTGGAGTCCTCTCTGTGGAGACAAGTTGTATATAGAAAGAGATCAGTCACCATGGAAGGCAGATGAATGGTTAGTGAGAACCAGAGACATTAAGTCTCCCTGGAACTGAAAAGACCCATCCGGAACATCTAGTCAGACTCCATTATTTTCAGAGGAGAGAAACTGAGAATCAAGAGGGGTGTGATTTGACCTAGATGAATGGCCAAGTGAGGGGCAGGACAGACTAAACTGATTGAGCGTGGTTCAGTTCTCTGCCCTTTCCAGTACATGAGGTTAAACATATCCAGATAGGTTCTAGCAATTGAAGTGCTGTCCACCCTGTGTTATGGTGGCAGAGTGCAAGGCTTGGAGCAGCCGAGTCACTTGGCACATGCACACAGCTCTTACACAGAACTGGAACTTGAACTCAGAGTCAGTTTGATTCCAAAGCCCATGTTGTGGCCACTGTGTCTCGCTGATGGCCCTGGAGAGCAAGCGGAGCCTCAAGGGAAACTTGCTGCCTTTGTAAAGAGAGAAAATAACGGGTATGTCACATGAAAGGAAGGGAGTCATCGTGGTTTTCAAGCGTGGAGGCCTGGAGTCAGTGCGCATGCACTTAGTGACTTGCAGGGAAGCCCTTCGGCTGCAGGTGCTGGACTCTTGGACAGAGTTGTGATACTTTCTCTTCACTGCCTAACTAAATCAACATGCTGGACATGAGCCAAGCAGTCAAACCGTACCAAGCAGGGAGGGGAGCTCCTCGTAACCTAGCCCGAGGTACAAGTGTGGCTGCCAACCTACCAGAGTAATTCTGTCCCTCCTCCTGACTCAGTCTTGCTGCATTGAAATGCGGGCACTGGTGGACACTGGGGGTGCTTGAAGACAGGTGGAGGATGGGCTTAGACTGGTCTGGGAATTTTCTTGAGGTTCTCAAACTTGGCTGTGTTTTAGAATCATAAGAGGATATTTAGAAAATGCTGATGTGTAAGATCTGTCCCCCCACCCCTGGATTCAGGACCGGGATGTGGCCTACACATCAGTGATTTTACTGTTCAAGCTTAAACACACTGCTTTAGTTTGAACCCCTCCTGCCGGTTGGCTGGGCAGATTTCTAGCTCACTTAGACACAGAGCCCAGCCCTCCTGAAATCTGTCAGCCCCCAGTTTGCTGACTCTGGTCATTCATTTATTCATCGAAATTTAACTATGTGGTTATTCTACCCTTAAAGCTAAACAGTGAGGCAATAGTCAGTGACGTGCCAGTAAATATTTAACAACCAGCTTTCTGGGAGGAAACAAAGCCATGATTTGTAGTTTTCCGATTTCCTGTTATAAATACTTCCACCACGAGCAATTTCATGAAGTCACTGAATTCGGAGTTAGGAAGAAATGCATGTAATTGGCTCTGGTGAGCTGGTGTGAGCTGGCTCCAGCACACCCTGCGTAGAGCGATAACTGGAATTCTCCGCACATCCTAAGGGAGACAGAGCCTGGTTGGGAGAAGACGTATGTGTGTACGGTTAACAGCAGTCCCATTGAGGAGTGCTGGGGGGGCAGCCGTAAATTCAGCCTGCCAGGGGCAGGGAAGCTGGGTTTCAAGGAATAAATAGCTGATCAGAGACAGACCTCAGAAATCAATTTCCTCAGCTGCTTCTGCTTTCGTTTTTGTCTAATGGCCTCCAAATCCCCC
>PVKM010017187.1:0-26160 GCA_004027735.1 Carollia perspicillata
GGGGGAAAATCCCATTTGATATAGCAACAAGAAAAATAAAATACCTAGGAATAAACCTAACCAAGGAGGTAAAAGACCTGTATTCAGAAAGCTATACAACACTGAAGAAAGAAATTAAGGAAGACACAAACAAATGGAAACATATACCGTGTTCATGGATTAGAAGACTTAACATCATCAAAATGGCCATACTACCCAAAGCCATTTATAGACTCAATGCAATCCCTATTAAAGTACCAATGACATATTTCACAGATATAGAACAAACATTTCAAAATTTTACATGGAAACATAAATGACCCCAAATAGCTGCAATAATTTTGAGAAAGAAGAACAAAGTAGGAGTGATCACGATTCCTGATATCAATCTGTATTGCAAGGCCTCTGTAATCAGAACAACCTGGTAGTGGCATAAGAACAGACACGTGGACCAATGGAACAGAATAGAGAGCCCAGAAATAAACCCAAGTCTCTCTGGTCAATTAATATTTGACAAAGAGGGCAGTGGCATAAAATGGAGTAAAAATAGCCTCTTCATTGTTGATTGTTTAAAGATTTTCCCACAAATAACTCCTTCTCATAAGCTGATCTAGATCTTGGAAAGATGAAGTATTGGCCCCCACAATTCATTAACCTTAGTTTGTGTACTCTTGGGAAAACAAAATTCAGTTCAGATTGCTGCAATTTGTAGCTCCTATCCTTCATTCCCCCAGAATGTCTGAGTCTACATTTTGTTCAAACACATAAATTAAGAGGCATTGTAGATCCTCACAGTCATTTCAACCTTTATTTCCATTTGACTGCATAGTGGATATCTAAATTGTATTTCTGATCGTGACAAATTGCACAGAAAAGAAGAACACAAACTTCAGAGCACAGCTGTCTAGGCTCACATCTCCGCTCCGCTGCTCGAAGACCTTGGGCACGTTAACTGCCCTTTCTCAGTGTTCTCATCCAGAAAAGAGAAGTAGTGCTTGTACTTGTGTCATCAGCTGAGGGTTAGGTGAGTTAAACATGAGGTCTTAGCAGAGTGGCACACAGGAAATCTATCTTAGTGTCTGCTGTAATATATTACTAATGAAATTCCTCCCAACAGCTTTGTCCTAAAATTAGAGTTTAGAAGAGGATTCCAGTATGTTTTTACTTAGGAATTTTTATGACTGAGTCATTTAGCATGTGAAACCTCTTTTTGATCCTCTTTTTGATTTTGTTGGTAGTGCTGGTTAGTTTTAGTAATTTAATCAGCACATGAGGAGAAGTTGAGGAATGAACCGCTGAACATTCCTTGAAGATGAACCTAAAGCATCCCCCTAGATGAAGTGTGGTAATTAATATGCAGACCATCCTGGGTGACCGTTCCCAGTGTGGTTTGTACATTCTGTTCATATTACTTAGCATTTTAATCACACTGTACCTTAGTATCCTAAGACCCTCAATTACAGACATGTCATTCTTCTTTGATACGAATATATCATAGAAGCCACGATTACCTTGGCATAGGGTCTTGTAATACCCAGGGGACTTAAACATATGGAGGTCACAACACAAGGCAGGAGCTGCGATCCTGACAGGGCTGTGCTCTGTGGTGGGCCCTCAGGGGAGTCATTATTACACCGTGCAGTGGAAGTGCATGTGGGTGTGGGCTCAAGAGACCACTCGCAAGCCAGTCTACCTCCCTTAGCTGTGGTTCACCCCTGTAAAATGGGTGTACTAATGCCTGCCATTCCTACCTCGTGGAGTTACCGTGAGCATCGCAACAACTATTTCATTTTATCATCACTATGTAGTCATAACATGTATCTGCCCCACTAGATTGTTAACTTCTGAAATGTCGATCAAGTGAGGAAATCGACATGAAGGCATAATATGGGCATTAGGTATTACTATAAAATCAGCTAAATGTACTAGTCTAAGTGGCCACAGGAGCAAAGATGTGCTGGTTAACAAAGAACATGACGGTGGCATGACAAGTAAAACGTGGCCTTTTGAGTGTGACTGGGACAGTGTAACTTTGATGCACCAGCATTGAAGTTCCAAGCCAGCTGTCCATTGACATTCAGGAGACATCAATCACCTCAGCTTCTTGAGTGGCTTCCTCAGCATTATCTGCCTGTCACACTTAACACTAAAGGCAAAACAAAATCAGCAACAAGTGGAGAAAATGGAACCCCCTCACCACCAGCAAGCTACATTGCTGCTGTTCATCTCTTTAGAATTAGATAAGAACATAAATAGCATGAGTGTGATTTTTAAAGCTCTTATAATAGGATGGGTTAAAAGGGACTCGGAACATTTAAAGGGCATTGGAAACCCAGTGGTGCTGGTGGTAGCACAGCCCCCAGTGCGGGGCAGACCTGCAGCAGCTGAGACACAGCAACTGCAGACAGGCCAATGCCAAGGGCCTCGTTTGTGGTCACAACATCTGGCAGCTCAGTGAGCAAAAGCAGCTAAAGGAAGGCAGTTTGGCAAACAGAGGTTGACGCAGGTTCTTAATGGAACCTCCACACGGACTGTTCCATAGGCCTCGTGAGAACATTCACAACCTTCAAAGGGAAGCTGTGAAACATTCAAAGTGGATATTGTTTACAGTATGCGGCAAAGTCGGCTTTGGATAAGGCCAATGGGACAACATTGGCACCTAAATAAAGTATTAAACTAATTATGGTGCTATTATAAGCTATTTTGTATACAGCTTTCCAATTAAAATATATAAGGTTTTATATTTGTTTTGGTATATTGTTTTGGGGGAAAATTTTGCAAGAACAGAAAAATTGGGAATAAAAGATGTTTGATTTAACACGGCATGTGGGTATGTTTTTATCTTTTCTTTCTTTTTGACAGTAATCCAAACCAAGCACTGAGTTTAGGACAAAATAATAATGATATCAACCACTACTGGTTTATTTAATTGTTTCTTTTAGCGGCTACTGGTTTTGATCATCATGTACCAGGTACTGAACTAGATGCTTTTCATGTGTTAGCTTATTTGCTACCCACATAATCCCCGCTAGAGAGAAAATATTACTTTGTTTTTGGATTAGGAAACCAAGGTGCTAAGAGGTTAATTCATCCCAAGTCACATAGCTAATAAGTAACAGAAACTGTATTCAAACCCCCGGTTCTTTCTATTTACCATGAGGACCCAAAAGGAGGGAAGTGAGAAGACAGGATGATGATATGAACATGACAGGACAAATAAGGAACAAAAACGAGGGCCATAAAGAGGTAAGAAGAGAGTAGAGCAGAAGAGGTAAGAAAGGGAGACCAGGCTTTAAGAAAAGTGAAATTCTTTAGACCAAGCCCTGTCGAGTGGCAATGCTGTTAGTGACCGTAATCATTCTATATCATCTTGACTGACACACCTTTGAGGCCTGCGGACATCTTACCAGACAGGCCCATTTGCTGCTGTATGTAGTACCTCCAGGAGCTATTTCAAAGCAGAGAAATACAAGAAATAGCCTGACAGCTTCCAGGAGTGGGAAGGAAATCAAATTGGAATGCTTTAAATTTAAATGTGTCCTCAGCGCTTGTGCTCTCACTTTACATCGGCTTTGCAGAAAAGACTAACTTTAGTTCACGGGAGAATAGACGGGCTCTGTCATGGGACGGCACAACTCAAGAAGCTTGTCCGGAGGTAAAGAGAAAAAGAAACCGTTTTCTCCTGTGGGTCAGTTTCATAGAACAAGTATTTGTCACTGAGCACACACTAGCCGGTATTCATCCAAATAAGAGAAATATCCAGTGTTTACTGAGTGATTAGTATGTACTAAATGTTTTACATGTATTTAGTGGTCAGGAGGAGCCTAGGAAGTTGGTACCATTATGGCTAACCACCCGTTTTCACAATGAGAAAACTGAAGTTCGGAAAGTTCAACAACCTGAAGTCACATGGCTAGAAAGTAACAGAGGCCCTTCCTCTGAACACCACACTACACAAGCGTTTTCAGTGGTGGGATGGTGAGTGTGTAACTCGTAACTCGGCATTTTTTGACATTAGTAGTGCAGAAGAAAAAGGAGGGAAGGAAGAAGAACAGAAAAAAAGCAATTACCTCAACACTAGTACCAGCTCTCGGAAAGGAAGCTGTGTGAGTTGGGTGAGTAGAAACAGCAGAGGCCATCTGAAGCCGCTGTGGCCACGAAGGAGTCTGCAGCAAAGGGTGAGAGGAGAAAAGACCGGACAAGAAGAAACACGAGTATCGAGTGAAAAGATCAAACAAAGCATGTAAAGGGAAAAGGGGAGGGAGAAACGTCTTGTTTACAATAGTGTGAAAATTTCGTGGCTAATTTTTTTAATTAATGAAGGTCATTTCTCTAATTTACCCTTTTTATTTCCTAACTTCATGGGCTAAACTGACCCATTCAACTCAGCCTTGGGAGTTAATACTGTTTGTTCTGACAGGCTTCCCCACTCTGAGTAATGCTAAATTCCACTCTGTAAGGTGTCTCTGTGAAAGGTGGGTGTGTCACTTGGTCTTTCTTCTTCCTCTCTTGAAAGATAATTAAGTCAACATTAGCCATGGCTATGTAACCATGGAGTGGGCAGTTCTAAAGGCTCATGGTTTGGATCTTCTCCTGCAAAAATTCCCACGTCCATAGTTATATTTAGCATTTTAACTGCCCCAGTAGCTGGTTTCCAACAGGTCCCTGTGTCAGGGCAACGGTGGGCCTTGTTTACAGCCGAGTTTGTCGGCTTTGCAAGCCCCTGTGCCAAGAGAATGCAGTGCTCCGTGGACAGCCTCTGTTTCAGGCTCTCTTGTTTCTCCTCCAGAAACCTCCCGGTGGTTAGCATTGCTGAGTTGATGCCATGTAGTCCTGCAATTCTCAAAACTGTTTACTTGACCTTTAATTTTTTTTTTACTTGTCCATACCCTTACCTCTGAAAGTAATATAGTATCTTCAGTGTTTGTGCTAAGGACCCATCCTGATGACTTTGTTTATATAGATGTGAAGGAATATTTTTAAAAAGTACTGCCCTTGCACAAAAGCCAGTTTTTTTAATGTCAGTGCAGCTGTTTTAACTTTTAAGAAACCACAAGCATTTTATCCTCTAAAACTTTAATTTGAAAGACATAGGACTTTTAAAGAAATACAATGTTTGTTAAACTGGTATGTACATTGGCCGTCTTCTGTTCTCTTTAAACTCTTAAGGGTTGAATAAAGTTCCTGAGTTGAGATATTATATTAAGCTTTTCACACCAAAATGTGTTACTGCTGAATTCCTAGTAGTCTTTGAAATGTTAGTTATAACAGAAGCAATCACAGCCTTAATAGAAACAAAAGGTATCAGTAGCTCAGTTCTCATGATCTGTCAAAGCTGAATGAATTTTCCATAGACACAGAGGCAGAAGTCAGAAGGAAGCAGCCGTGTGTTTTCCTGGGTTCACTGCAGCCCAATGAGTCATGGTAAATGTTGCTTCGCTTCTTTTTTATGCTATAGCAATGATTTCCACTTCCTGATTCATAGCAAAACTTATTCTGCTGTTAAAAGAAGTCCCTAGGTGTATTTATGACAACATTAAGGCTATTTCATCTATGGAAATAATTTTTATTGTTCTGAGTCACTCCGGTTTGTGGAATTTTTACATGAGTTCCAGGACAAGGATGAGATGATATGTTTATTTTATTTGGTATCCTTTTCATTGTTTTAACTGCATGAGTGTCAGGGTTGTTGTCAAAGTATTTCCATATTTTTATTACTTCAGAGGTTACTCTGCTATATTTATGTCTCCTAAACTCTTCATCGACAACGCACTATATGAACTGGGCATGTATTTCGGTAGAACTACCTACTTTTCTCAGTGTCCCGCGATCTCTTGTTTTTCCCATAGCCCTATTCGTGTCTTCTCCATGGATGTCTTCACCATGTTAAAGATTATACAGACCTCCAGAAATATGTAAATTATTTTTTACATATGGGGGTGTTCGTTGAGCTGCTGGAAGGAGTTGAATTAAATTGTGAATTTCAAAGGGCATTTGTTATGTCTTAAATTGTTTTCTTGTATTAAAGTAGACCCCACAAAAAGTATTCTGTAGTTTAGCCCAGAATATCCCTATGTTTGAGACTACAGCCTGGAATTCCAGACCCTAAAATTCATTTTCAAGTATTCTTTGGTTTGATTGCAATTACTGTATTCGTTAATCACCTCTAGAGACCTAGGTTAAATTTAAATAACAGTTCAGATTTACAGAGAAGCTTTAGGTGTTCTGACATTTTTAAAAATATTTGAATACAAAAATAATGACTGTCCATATATGCTAAGATTTCAAGGTACTGGTTATTGGCATTGATATTTCTTCCACATATTACTCTGTATGTGTACAAGTTTTACCAAGTTACTTAATATTTAAAATTAAATCTTGTACTTCTGGCAAGGGCAGGAGGACTGGCTGTTCGGCCTCCCACCTTTCTTGACTCATGTGCCCTAACTAGTTGCTATTCCAACAGTGTCCTAACTAGTTACCCTCCCAACAGAAAAAGGGACTATAACATTGACTTGAGTTTAAACCAGAAGAGGACAAAGCGGACCATTTCGAACAGATAATTTCTTCTCTTGTAAATGGCTGCGGTGGTTCAAACTATGAGGTCTGTCTGGAAATAGTGCAGCCATTGTTAATATAACAAGAATGGTTTGCATGGCATTGATGTAACCTGGCAGTAAAGGAGAGTGGACTGGAATGCGCATGTGAGAACAATGATGACTTCACTGTACCAGTCAGTGGGGTGGTAGATGCCATTGAGTGAGCATGTGTACTGTGTGGACATCACATTCAAAATGACTGAGCGAGTAGAGCAACGAATCTGCATCAAATTTTGTGTTAAGCTTGAACATTCCTCCATGGAAACTATTCAGATGATTCAGAAGGCTTTCAGGGATGATGCAATGAGTGCAGCACAAATAAAAATGTGGCATAAACACTTCCAATATGGTTGAAAATCTGTCAAAAGTGATCCATGTTCTGGAAGGCCTGCAACAAGCAGAACACCCGAGAATGTTGAACATGTATGGGCTGCAGTCCCATACAAAGAAAGATCGGTGACGGACAGCGTGAGAGCTAGAAGCTGATCTGGGGGTTCCAGAACTACTGTGCCGAGATTTTGGCTCAGGATCTTGGCATGAAACGTGTCATGGCAAAATTCATTCTGTGGCTTCTGCTACCACAGCAGAAGGAACATTGTGGTGCAGTTGGGAGAACTATGTGAGGTCCCCAAGTGCCTACTTTGAAGGGGACTGAGGCGTCCTTGTCCTATATACAGTGTTTCTTATATGTTGTATCTTCTTCAATAAATGTCTCTATTTTTCATAGTACCTGGCTGGATACTTTCGGGACACACCCCACCATATACTACATATATTCATGTATCACAAGGGTGTGTGTGTGTGTGTTGCACATGGGAGCATGATTCAGTGTTCAGAAGTTATAGATGACTGATTCTCTTTTTAGAAAATGGTAAGATATTAATCTGAATCATTTTCAACAGGTTGACATGATGAAAGAAGCATTAGAAAAACTTCAGCTCAACATAATAGAGATGAAAGATGAAAATGCAACCTTAGATGGTGGAGACGTCTTATTCACAGGTATAATTTACTTTTGCCTATCCAAAAATATATCTAATACCTGGCTAATAGTCATTTATTTAATTATAGTTTTTTTTTAATTACCAAAGTAAAAAATGCTAAATGCAAAAAAATTGGAAAATATACAAAAGTACAAAAGGAAAAAAACAAAAATAAATGTTCATTCAAAGATAAACAAACATTCAATATTTGGGTATATGTTCTTTTAATACTTTTGTATGCATGTATTTACATATTTTTACAAGAATGTTATCAGCATGTACATATCATTTTATAAGTTTCATCTACTGTGTTCTGCAATGTGAGTTTATGAGTTGCATGGTTTCGCATTGTGTGACAATATATCTACTTCATGTTTAAAAGATTCTTAATTCAAGATGTGTCATTTACAAATAATTTTCTTCCCAGCTAGCAAGATGAATTTAACTAATTATCGATGCAAACTTACTTGGCTTACTGCCAAATGAATAATAGTAGAACTTAACAAAATATAAATACTTAATATTATTATTAATCTAACTGGAGTCAGTTTTTACAGTAGGTTTAGTATATCTACTAATGAGTAATTTTAGCATTTAACTTTTCCAACTCTAGATGATCACATGGTTTTGTGAACTCATGGCCAATCTCTGGATGCCCAGATTCATGCTGGTTATACTAATAAGCATGATAATCAATAATAATTTTTAATTTATAGTAATAGTTTATTCTCCTCCACATGTCAGTGAATAAATACGTGTTTCACAGACGCAGCCTGAACAACAGAGGCTGATCCCCAGGGATCTGGGAATATAGCCCCAAGTGGCCCACTGAAAGCATGAAGCTTCTTGGAAGTCTAATATTTAAGCTGATGTGAGTCTTATATTGAATACCGTGTATATAGGCAACATATAGCCATCTTCATTTTGATATAAAAGTTTCTTGGCCCCAACCAGTGTGGCTCAGTTGGTTGGAGTGTTGTCCCATACACCAAAAGGTGGGGGTTCATTTCCCAGTCAGCACACACCTAGGTTGTGGGTTTGATCCCCAGTCCAGGCACATATGGAGGGGAAACAAACCAATTGATGTTTCTCTCTAGCATCAATTTCTCTCCCCTCTTCATCTTTCTCTAAACTCAATAAACATATTTTTAAATTTATTTTAAATAAATCTTGTAATACTTATGTTTTGATATAATTAACATTCCCGGAGGAGGACATTTCTCCTCTGACACTTGGATAGTTCCTCACTGGGTATCACATCCCCGTAGGTGGGACCACTGTGTTGCTGAGCTCCAGGGGGCATCATTCTCATCATAGGTTTGTGAGCAATATCCCTGGAGTTATGCTCTGCACAGCCTGTGTGGCCACTGCCATAGTCAGTGCCCTGCCCCTGGGGTGTGGTGTGCATCCCCATGAGCCATAAGGACACAGAACGAGGAGCCAAGAACCCTGCATTGCTGGTTCTAGATGTGTCCAGGCAGACTCTGGCATTCTTTGAACCTGCGTAGTAAGTTCCCCTTAGTGTATTCTTTGTGTCTCCCATTGATGGCACTTTCATTCCTTTTGGCAGCATAGAACAACAGCGTGTTTCTCTTAGAAGATAGGCTTTTGTGGAAGGATAGATGTGTAAATCACACCTCCTCACAATAAAGCTCATTTTTTTACCAAAACATAGCCATGTAATAAACAACTTGTAAGCAGGTACTGATAACATTTGAAGCAGGTTCAAAATAAGCTGTGTTCACAACTATTTAGTTACCCTAACAGCTCAGTTGAACCGACTCCCTTAGAAGCTCATCAGTGTTGTATGGCACGACTCATACCAGAAGCCTCTCCCAGTGGTCGAAGGTCTTTCCACAGCCTCTCGAGCCTAATGCTTTTGCCCCAATTTCCGATTAGGTACCAAGCACTGAGGCTCACCCGTGACACTATCTGTACATGTTTGTGTAATATTCAATACTTCATTGCTATCTTAAAAGACAGAAAACTGTACTGAAAAACAATTAAAATTAAAAAAATACAAAAAGGACAAGGGAAAAAAAAAAGTTCTTTTATTCAAAACCAAGGTTGAGTTACGACGTTGAGATCTATTTGCTCGGCACCTCGTTCATACCCAATTCCTGGTCCTGCCTTCTATTTCCTACTTCTCATTTTTTTTCCTTCTTAAAAACTGTGGTAAAATATATATCACATAAAATTTGCCATTTTAACCATTTTAAACATACATTTCAAGTGGCATTAATCACTTTCATGATATCATACAACTGTCACCACTGAAATTTTGAATTAGGCAGAGTTGGGTAAGAAACAAAATCTGTGCTCTGCGTCCTCTTCCTTCTGTAACTCAGAGCTTCCTTAACGATCCGTCAGGAGACTCAGGCGGAAGGCAGCTCCCCAGCTGCAGTCCCGCTGGGAGAGCTGTCAGCCCGGAGCGCTGCTGCTGGCAGAAATTGTCTCAGTCCCATTTCCCTTAAATAGACATCAGCTTACCTCTCCTTTTACATATTTATTTATGTGAAGCAAGGAGCATATAAAAAGAGTTATAAAATGTTTATGTACAGTTTAAAGACCAATAACAAAATGAACACCTGGGTGCCTACCACCTTGCTGCAGACAGACAGCATTCATTGCCTGACCCAGGGCCCCAGGCCCAGCCTCCCTCTCCTCCCAGCCTGAGGGAACCACTGGCCTAATGGGTGTTAAGCACTAGCTTTCTCTCTTGGAGTCTCACCTGAGGACATGCATTCCTAAATTATATATGTGATTTTTCTGCTTTTGAGCTGATTTGAGGCATGTAGTTCATTTTTACTGTTGTGTGGTATTTTGTGGTAAAAATAGATCTCGATGGATATGTTCATTGTACTATCGATGTCCACTTGATTTTTTTTCCGGTTTTTGTCTGTTATCTTCAATGCTACTGTGTGCATTCTTGTGTTTGTCTCCTGGAGACATGCATAAAAGTTTCTCTAAACAGCTAGAAATAAAATTTCAGGTGAAAAACTTTTTTTTCCCTTCAGTGTGATTACATGATTTTCTTCTTTAAGTTATTGATGTGGTTAATTACATTAATTGATTTTCTGATGTTTGACCAAGCTTGCATCCCTGAGATGGACACAAACTTGGTCATGATATACTCTCTTTTTACTGCAGTATTAGTTTGCTAATATTTTAAGACTTTTGTTTCTGAGACCTATAATTTTTCTTTCTTATTATCCTTGTCTGGCTTTGGTAAAAGACCTATGTTAACCTTATAAAATGTATTAGGGAATACTTCCTATGCTTCTGTTCCGTAAAGTCAGTACTATTTGAATTGTGTACTCCTAGAACTGTGATATAACTTACCAATAAAAAGGCCTCATGGGCTGGTGCTTTCTTTGTGGGGGGATTTCTAAACTCATATTGTTTCTGTAATGGTTGTATGATTAATGAGATTTTTCTGAGTAAGTTTTGGTGAATCTTTTCTAAGATTTTACGTATTTTATCTGAGTTTTCAAATGTTGGGCATAGTTATTCATATCGTCTACATATCCATCTTAAGCTTCATGATAATTGTAGAAATGTCTCCTTTTAATTTCATAATTTTTTTGTGCCTTCCCTTTTTTCTTTCCAGAAACCTGTCGATTATTTTAATCTTTTCAAAAGATCAATTTTCTGTTTTGTTGAACCCTCTCTCATGTATATTTCTTTCCATCGATTTTCTACCTTTATTTCCTTCCCTCAATTTTGTCCTTTTTTCTTACATATCAAGTTGGAATAATGTCTCTTTAATTTTGAACCTTTTCTTATCTTAGGGTAAACATGTAAAGCTATGTAACTTTCCCTCCAAGTGCTGCCTTAGCTAAATCTTTCATGTTTTGAGAGTAATATTTTTGTTATCATTACTTCTAAGTGTTTTTTTTTAATTTCCATTGTGATTTATTCTTTGACTCATTAGAGGATAAAAATGTTTTTTTAAAAAACATGTCGGTCATTATTTTAGATTGCCAGGACAAAGACTCAGGCACGTAGCCTATCCTTCCTTCATAAATTCAATTTCAAGTAGACCAAAAACCTGATTGAGGAAACTTTTTCTTTACAATTCTATCCAGTAAATGTAGATCCCTAATAACTTAATGGCTCTGTTCAGTGATTAGCAGAGGATGTTAAAACCTTTGTGTGAAAGCTTCACGGGGAATTCATAGTGGAGCAAGCAGGCTGACGCCCCCGAACGCCCTGATCAGCCCACTGTCACTGAAAACGTGAGTCGGCTGTGTGCTTCGTGGCAAGATTCAACAGCAGCGTGGCCCTACCTCTGAAGTGGCCCGATTCCCCCCACCAAATTGTACAAGAGTCTAATTAAGTATCTCCATAAACTTTTTGTTCCCCAAAAATACCAGGCATAAAGGAAGAGTTTAATGGTAGATGATACACATGCACAGAAGCAATCGGCCAAATCCGGAGTGTAGGATAGTCAGGAAAACCAGTGCCCTGGTTTCTCCTGCAAAAGAATGATGTGAGAGAGGAGAAGAAAAAGAGGGTGAATCGATAGAAGAAAATGATATAAGAAACATACAACCAAAACAACTTTTTAAATATTCCCATTTTAGCACTTTTTATCGATTCATTTTACCAAAAAGGCCATTTGGGATCTAGTCCACTAACTAGAAACAGAAGGGATTAGCCAAAGAACAAATATACATCACCCACAGGCACAGATAACAGTGTGGTGATGGCCAGAGGGAAGGGCAGTGGGGCTGGGTGGAGAGAGGTAAATGGGCAGGGATGGGAACATCTATAATAGTGCCAACAATAAAAACAAAGGAAAAAAAACAAACAGAAGTCTAACCAGCTTTTCAGGGGTAAACAGTGTGCTTCTCTTTGTACTTCTCTACCTTTCCTCGCTTACTCTTTGAAAATAGAAATAGTGTGCAAGCCCTATTGTAAATGCATTTGAATTTGCTTCATGCATTAAATGTTTTTCTTTATAAATTAAGTACAATTTATAAATCTATCTGTATCTTAATGAAGGAAATGTAATGTTGTTTTCACTGCAGCTAACTTATTAATAAACTGAGGCATACTTTTGTCAAGTAAAAGACCTTAGCTGTACTTAAGTTTTCATTCGTATGTAGTGAATTTTCTCCAGGGACAACACAATCGTACCATTACCCCCAAAATGTCAATCTGCCACCAAAGATTCCTGTGTCTACCAACAGCACAAGTCATTGAAATTTATCATAATACCATTTGACCTATGTTATTTAGCCCTTCTATAAGGACATCATGAAAATTAAAGTAATAGCATTTATAAAATCTGTCGAGCAGTTTTTTCTACATGGCTATTCTTCTTATACTTTACCCTACTCTTCCAGAGCAAAAAATATATATACTAAGTTCTATTTGAATATTTTTTCTCTTTTCATGTAGAATTCTTTTTTCAAAGAATTAAGGGAAGATAAAAATCCCCACACTTATTTATTACCTAAATCTATCTACTATGATTGTTTGTTTGCCTATAACTAGGAGACCATTTTTCTTTGCTATTTTGTTTTCAGAGAAGAAAAATTGTGGCATTTCAGAAAACCCAAAAGAAAGAAAGTTTTATTTTCCTAAACTTTAATATTTGTAGATAGGCATTTTTGATGTTTTTGTTTGAAATAAATGGATGTGTATAGTTTTTTTAAAGACAGTTCTCAGAGTCAGACCCGACAACCAGTTGACACTAAACTCACTTCATGCCCAGATGGTTTCTTCAGCCTTTATTTCATTGCCACAAGAAAAGGACTCCAGCTTCATTAAGAATGTCTGGAATTGTGCTTTTAGGAAAAGAAAGAGGAAGCACTGCTAACTTGCCATCATTATTACTTCATTTCGGATTGCAGAGTATTGTCTTCAATTCTATTGTTTCCTAAATAAAAACTTAATTCCCTTATTGTGGTAAACTACAGTTAACATAAATCTACCATTTAACTATTCTTCAGTGCCGGCTCAGAGGCACTAACCCCACTCCCGTGGCCGTGCTGCCCTCGCCACTGTCCGCCGCCAGCCTGCTCCCCTGCCCCCAGCTGAAACTTCACCCCCACGGAACGCTGACTCCCCAGTGGCTCTTCCCCTACTCCCTGGCAACCACTGTTCTCCTTTCCATCTCTATGAATTTGAAAAAGCCTCTTTCTAAGAGTCATGGTTTGATATCAGATTTGTGTAAAAAGAGCCGAGATCAGAGTAAATTAGCACACCTGCCCTCTGGGGTAGGAAGGAGCTGTGTGGTGCTTTAAGGTCATTATATATAGATAAGGAAATAGTGTGCTGTCACTGGTGCCGCCTACTCACTATGTCCCATGACATTTATTATAGGCAGAGAATTTTTTGTGGGTCTTTCCAAAAGGACAAATCAACGGGGTGCTGAAATCTTGGCTGATACTTTTAAGGTAAGTGAAAGATAACGTATGCCTGGCACAGAGTCATTAATAAATATTCATAGACCCACTGAGTCCTGAAGTCACGAGTAATGGTATTTATGTGTCACCAGCTTTGCAAACTAATTCCAAACATTTGTATGTTTGTTAGATGTTTTAGAAGCTGTCACATTCAGGTTTCTCAATAAGTAGGCTTTATTGGGCTACCACAGCTGCAAGAAAGTTACCACTGACATCTGTTTTCTCCCAGTGTATAACCATACAACCACAAATGTTCAGGGCACAATCAGTGACAAAAAAAAAAAATCTGGAGACTCAATTGACTTTAACCTAAAATGTGGATTTTTCAGATTGGAATCAAGGATCACCTGTACAGTGTTGCCTACTGTGTGCGGAAAACGGTGCTGGGAATTGCCCATGCCGTACATCCTCTCAAGTTCCCTTCACTCCACTGATCACTGATGGGTTGGCTCAGGAAGGGATAGAACCCCCAGAAAGCTCTCTTCCCCATGAAGACGGGAGGCTCTAGTTTGCACAGGATATTTAGACACATCCTTTCAGAGGAGCCCACTCCATAGCTTGACAATCACACATCTGGAAGACAGCTCTGCACTTTCTTCTTAGAAGCAGTCTTCATTTACCTGGCAATACCGAAACCTACAAATCCCACTTTTCCTTCCAGACATGCAGGCCCCTGGCAGCCTCCAGAGAGGCGAGCATGACTCAGGCAGGTTTAACTATCTTTTAGAAGGATTCTGCAATGCCAAACTGCTTGTTTCTATTATTTGCATAGGACTATGCGGTCTCCACAGTCCCAGTGACTGACGCTTTGCACTTGAAGAGTTTCTGCAGCATGGCTGGGCCTAACCTAATCGCAATTGGATCCAGTGAATCTGCGCAGAAGGCCCTCAAGGTAAATGCAAAAACTAGGTACCTTCGAAGTGCAGCGGGTGATGTCTGCCACATGGTGTTCCTGATTCTGTCTGCCGGGTGGGCAGGGAGGGAACAGGTTGGCACTTGAGCTTTGTCTGACAGATACTGTCAGGACTCCTCATTCATGCGGCACCAGGAACACCTAAGTGATGAACCGTTCCCACAGAAAACAACAGGCTTCCTAGAAAGGCCATGATTCAGAAAAATAAACATCAAACTCCTCACAGTTGTTTCCCCTGGGGAAAAGAGGCTGCCTTCAGTGGATCTCCTTGTAATGTTCCTCTTATGTCAAGTAGTTGGTACAAAGGGGGGGGTCTTATCTTTTTGTATATCTGAACTGTTTCATAACAGTCTTTTAGAGTCATGATTCAGAAATGCCTAAAAACTTGAACTTCTTCATATGCATTTGGAATACTTATGTTTTAGGACTGGAACTTTTCTCATTTCATGGATGAGAATAGGAAAACTATGACTTGCCCAGGTCGCACAGCTAGAGCATGAGGGGAAGCCACTGATAATGAAGAAGGCCCCCCACGTTACGGCGCTATACAGGCCAGAGACAATTTCCTTCTTCTCTGTAACTAACAACCCCGTGAGACGATCTGGACCCCAGATGAGGGCGAAGACTGTGTCTGTTTTGCTTACCATTTGTGGTCCTTTGTGCTCAGCCCATTGCAGGACCTTAGTAAACATCTGGTGAATAGATGAACGAAGAAATGAACAAATGAATAAGAGAGGAGGTGCGATCTCCATTTTGCACAGAAGAACTAGATCGAGTGACTCCCCAGATAACAAGGCTAATACTAAATAGTGGCTTGCGACTACCCCGCCTTCCTCTCAAGTGGTCCTTCACAACAATAAACATGACTTACTAAAGGACTAAAGACAGAAACTCCTTTTAGGTAAAGAGAGGAAGCCTGTGTGCCCCAAGGTGCACAGTTTACTTCTTCGCCCTTCCAGGTCTCTACTCTTCTACCTCGGGGCTAGACTTGCTCCAGTTTGTGCGGGAAGCGATCACTGCCTCCCAGTTGCTGTTTTCCTTCCGCGTTATGTGCAGTTTCTTCAGCCAGCTCACCTGGCCTTTCTGTCTTCCTGTTCTCAAACTGTATGTCTGATTGTATTTCTAGGACTTTTCACAAGTGTCGCTGAACCATCTGACTCAGAAATCGAGTTTGGTGGCTTTGTCTTTGCTTCCTTGTGTTCTGCTTTATCTGGAAGGCTTTGTCCACGTTTAGCATATAAAAAAGATGGAGTCTTGAAAGAGAGAATTTGATGAGTGGTGTCACTCATGGGGTTATAGGAAGATTAGTTTTCCCCTTGGGGGACTGTCTGTGGTATCTGCTCATGGCAGGTGGGTTGGTCTGTGCGTATCTGAAACTGATTACAAGGGAAGGGGAGGGCCGGAGCTGGTCTATACTGTGCCTTCAGGTGCATTAGCAGAGAGAACCTCTCCTGGTAGACAAATTGGAAAAAGTAGTCCCATCTGCCATTCTGGGTAGACCTGATCCCTAACTCAAACAGTTTGGAGAAACTAACACATACAAACGAAGAGATAATGCAATATGGTTAACCAGCACTACATTACATAAAATAGCCCTATTATTCAGGGGGAGAAGGGAGCTCCTGGAGGGCTAGGTATTCAGAGAAAGCTTCATGGAGAAAAATGGGGCTGGCTGTGGGTCCCAAAGTTCTGGCAGGGTGGGATTCAACGAGAGAATGTTGCTGGTGGGGACATAGTATGGGGTGAGGACTCAGTATAAACAAAGACTGAGCAAAGGACATACATGAGATGTAAATAAACTAGTCCAACTAATAAAGGGTTTTCCAGTGGGCTCCTGGAAACACAGCTGGATGGGGTAGGTAAAGTCTGAAGAGGTAGGGACTTAGAAGTGTGGAAGAGGATGAATTTACATCCATGAAGCAGTAGTCTGGTTACCCACAAGGCTCTGAAAAGCAGAGTCTGTATTGCTTCAGAGATGTTGGACCATGATTTCTTTGGAAAGAAAAAAATCAGAGAGGGAAGACCCTGCAGTCAGAAAGGAGAACCAGTGATGACCTAAAAAAAAAAAAGGGCTAGACTTTATAGTTCTCTTTCCTGTGGAGCTCATTTGAGTTAGTGTTAATAGTGATGTTCGCTCCATGCTTGAAACCTGTGTCAGAAGCTATAAATAATCCTCCCTGACTACAAAGGCCTTCTTTGGAGATCGTATTTTCTATCAGTGAATGTGCTTCCTAAACCATGGGCCCATGGAGCTGGCAGATGCCCACCTGTCATATTCCTAGCATCCAAAAAGGTCCTCTTACCTTGTAACGAGAGCAGGAGGACAAACGGAACCGATGACTAACGAGATCTGTGTGAGGACCTGTTCTCAGGTCAGACCTGGGTGGGCTGGGGAAAGTCAGATTTCGTGAACAGCACTTCTTATTTATTTGAGAACAGCCTGGGCTCCCATGTAAGAACTATCAATGAAATTGATAGTGAGGTAAGTCCTACTACTAATTTGGAGAGATAAAATCCGATGTAGATAGGCAAGAAGACAAATGCATAGAGACAGATACATCCTTTGCAAGTAATGAAAGCATATTGGTTTTACTTTTTCCATTTCACAAGTGAAAATACTGAGATCTGATTAAATAAAGCATTTTGAATAGGATCTTATGGTTTCAGAATCAAATTTCCTGGGCCCTGATTCCCCTATCTCAAACTGTCCCCCCATTCTTTGTCTATTCAAAACCTTTCCTATTATTTTCCCATGGATTTGTTCTAGATAATCTTCCCCTTTTTCCCCCGCCCTCTCTCCAACTGTTCCCCTCATCTCACCACTGCGTTTGTTTTTTGGGGGTTGTTTTTTTTTTTTTGGCTTGTATCTAGGATCTGACCTGTCTCAGTAAAGATGTTCATTTGTTCCCAGATATCTGTTTTCCCCCTGCAAATCTTGATGTCTCAATCTTACCTCTGTGGAGAAGCCTCCAGCCACTTGGGCACCTCTTTGAAGGGCGAGGCACTTAAACAGAGGTGAATTGTGCCTTCCTGTACCACATACTGAAAGCTTGATTACTTCCCACATCTGTCACTGTTTGCAGAGTACTTGCTGCCTTCAGAGTCTGAAAACCACGTCTTACATATTTATGCAAAGCTGAGAGCCCAAGGGTTTCTTATTGCCTTTAAAATACTTTGTAATGGCTTGTGATCTATTCTTGGCTAATGAAGTGGGTTCTTATGGAGATATCATCATACCTGTCTAAGGTTGTAGTAGATTTAGTAGTGTGTGCATCCGATATTTCAATGAAATCACCCATCCAGGAAGACTTTAGCAACTCTGTGCTAAAAAGCCCAGAACACATTTAATACAGGGTACATTTAATGCACATTTAACACAGACTATTTTTAATATAGGGAAGGAAGAAAGGAGGACAAATTGTTATTGCATTTTACTGTTGATATGGCCAAGGTCCTGGAGGTTAGATCGACCCACAGATTCCTAAAGCTATTTGACCTCGAGTCTTATCTTAGAAATACTATTATCTAAGCAAAATCAGTCTTTCAAGCAATATGCCCTTTCTATAGTTTTCCTCCCAGATTTTCCATTATTCCCTTCATGACCTTGGGCAACTACCACCTTCACCCTCCCTCTGCAACTATAAAAGAAAATAGCGTATGATTAATTCATGCACAGGTGTACATGTGTCTTGCAGAAGAAAGGTTTGCCTTCTCAAGACATGAGAAAACTCCAGTTGCTGCACAGCTGGAACACTGCTCACAAACATAATTTGAGCAAAAGAAGTCAATCTAAAAAAAACCCATGTATTCTAATATTTCACTATTTAAACAAGAGACAAAACTATTCTGAGCTGTTAGCCATCGGAATAGTGGTTACTTTAAGAAAGAAGGAGGGAGTTGCAGTCCAAATGGCCACTTTGTATGTTCTACTTCCATTTTTAAAGCTTTGGGGGGGAATATGTGTATTAGACTGTTGGAAATGGGCTATGAGTAACTTATGGAAATAATTTTCCAGTAGCTAAGGTCTATCTCTCAAACCTCTGCTTCCCCATCTACATAATGCCTGTCTTTTCCAGACTAGCCTGTTTTTATTAAGGTAAAAAAGACTGAAACTTTGTACCTCTTGTCTAGCATCTTCCCATTCCTCTCCCCCAGTCCCTGTACACCTTAAATATATCCAATTTGTAATTGTTAATTGTACCTCAATAAAGTTGGGAGGGAAAAATGGCACGGTAAAGAGTAGATTTGCCCCACATGCCACCCATTCCTTTTCTTTTCTTTTTTTTTTTTAAGATTTTATTTATTTATTTTTAGAGAGAGGAAAAGGGAGGGAGAAAGAGAGGGAGAGAAACATCAGTGTGTAGTTGCCTCTCATGTGTCCCCTACTGGGGACCTGGCCCGCAACCCAGGCATGTGCCCTGACGGGGAATTGAACTGGCGACCCTTTGGTGCACAGCCCGTGCTCAATCCACTGAGCTACACCAGCCAGGGCCCACCCATTCTTTTTCTAGATGCATTCCCAAATCGACTTTGTTTCCAGGAACCTGGATTAATTACACGTTCTCTGTCACAGGGGGATGGGTTGTAATTCCTGCCCTTGGGAGAGACTCACAGTAATGATTTTTAATTCAATCTCCTTGAAAGCATTCATTCATCCCTCCAGTAAATTAAGGGCAGGGGTGGGGGTAAAGCAAAAAGGAAGGAAGGACAAAGGGAGGGAGGCAAGGAAGTAAAAAGGGAAGGACTCCTAGCTAAAACTTTCCTGAAATTAACCAGGTGAAGAAGCTGCTGACCTACCAGGGCTCAGAGGTGGAGTTCAAGGGGTGGTGGTACCGGCAGGTTGGGGGGCTCTGCCATCTGCTGGCCAGGCTGTGAGAGGGGCATTCTCACTGGCCTAACCCCATGCTGGAGACCAGTGATTTTCTCCTTTTGTCCTTGGCAGTTTAATTTAGTGGCCTTTTATTAATAATTTTATTCTTTTGTATCACAAGCAGTTATTATTTTTAAATAATTTTCATAGAAATACTAAAAGGACATGGTAAGAAAAGAATTATGGGATCACCACTCCATTTTTTTGTCTCTTGGTCAGGTAAATAGAGCTGAAATACAGTAAGTAAAATGCTAACAGACTTGTAATTTTTAATTGAAATGCTCATAATGCATCTTGGTGGAAATGTCTTTGGGGCCTCTTATCTACTTCCTGAAACAACTAACTGGCATTTGTAAGATTCTTTAAATGAGGACATGGGCTGCCTTGCAACTAATTTAAATTGCACAGTACACGGCATGTTTTTCTTTTGAATGACTACATAGTAGAGGTCACTCAGACAGCATTTCCTCTCGTTTTGACTCAGCTTCAGCATTGGTTTTATGTCCAAAAATGTCCATGTTATTTTATAGGTGGTCATATAAAAAATGAAAATGGAAAAACCCTCAATGTGTTTTGATTTTGTATGTTATTTCATTGCCTGGAATTTCCTTTAATGACAACTGGAACGGCAATAGCAAAAACCGAAGGATGGAATGCGAGTTAACTGGTATCAACAGGGTGAACGAAATGGAAAAATAAAGGCTGAATTTTTAGCCATTGTCGCAGGGAATCTCACTGCGTGGCCACGCGCTTTCCCACCTCGGGTCTCCACTGCGAACGGCACACCGCCAATCCCATTGTGGGTTTAATCCAGTCTCATTGTCTGGTTGTCTGTTCCAGTGCTAGTCACCAGCTCCACAAAACAATGATTAAAAAAGGAAACTACCATGTCTGAATTTAAAAATCAACATAAAACTAAATAACCTTTGAGTTTGTAACAAGTGTTTATGCTCCTTTTCCTGGCAGCCCTTGACTTATCTGACACTATTCCCAGAGCTGTCTGCCAGCAAGACTGGGGGGGGCCAAAGCAAAACGCGTTGGCATAATAGGGCCATAAATAACCTGAAGCTGGGAGACCAAAACAACCATGCTGAACTTCAGCCCTAGCCTCAAGGCAGGAAGAAGTCAAAATTGGCCAAGTAGGAGAAAGGGAACAATAACGTTATTTTTTCCCTCGAGCTTACAAGAAAAACGTCAGAGTGGGGAAAAGGGATGAAATTATTTAGTTTTAAAGTGCTGTTTATTTTGTCTGTTATGTGATGGGACACCAAAAAGTATTCAACAGACTCTGGGACGTTGTAGGGGGAACTCTGGCATCTGTTGGGTAGCTGAGCAAGTGGCCTTTAAGGGGCCTTTTGATCTCAGGCTCTTGCTTACAAAAGGGAAAGTCTCCAGGTGACCTTAAATTAGTGGTTCCTAAGGAGAGCTGCAGTTTAAAATCACCCAGGGAACTTCTGAAAACACCCTGCCCTGGGGCTCTGTTAGAAAATCCTGCTGTCCTGGGTCTAGGGTGGAGCCCAAGCAGCCTCATTTTTTAAAAGCTGCACCAGTGATATTGGTGTGCAGTCTAAGTTGAGAGCCACTGCCTTCAAGGACTCCTGCAACTTCCAAAAGCATCTGGCCCAGAATCCCGAATAGCGTACCCCAAAGAAGCCGACCACTGTACACTATAGGTATGTCGAAAGAAACACTCTTACCTGTAGAGAATTTTTACGAGTTTATTTGAGCCATACTGACAATTGCCAGGAAACAAAAATCTCAACGGATTGTGCAAATGCTCCAGAGAATGGCAGTTTTCCATCTTTTTTATATATTAGAAGCAAAGTAGGTGATGTAAGGGGAGTTACGTGAAGTCCATTGGTGGTAGACTAGGGGGCGGGAGAAAGCAAAGTGGGGAAATCTCTGGGACTGGATAAAAAGTAAAACAGGGAAACACATATTTCTTTTACATTGGCAGGTACAGGATAGTTGATAATTAACATTTCCAGTACATAGAGATGGGATGTGGGGGGACAAGGTAACAATGAGGGGTTCCATGGTCTCCTGCTCTGGTGTGGTAGGTGTGTTCTGAGTCTGGAAAAGAAGATGACATTTCAGAGGTATGTTCTCTTAAAGAAGACAGTAGACAGGCTCGATTAAGGTAGAGAGTGACCTTTGTCAAGGAAGGTAGAGGTCTAGTTAGGAGTTTTATGTTCAGATCATCCTGTGTGGTTACTTTCAGTCTTGGGTTTTTAAGGCCGCCATTCAGGCCTCCCCAAGCTCCTCAGGCGTAGGATTGGGCCTTTTTTCACCCACAGGTACAAAATAACATATTCCAAGTAGCAGTAAAAGTAACGAAAGGATCCAAATTAAAGCCATAAAAAGTGAGACACTCCTTACCTTTTTGCAGCTTAGAGTTCAACATTGCATAAACTTAAAATATAATACTTAACTGAGTAATAACTTGGATGCCATCATTCAGTAATTTGGCATGCTAGTATTTCTTATTAAAATATTCTTAGTTACCAAAAATTGCTAATGTTATCATTTTCTGAGAACAGGATATTTGCATTTGACTCGGGTTTCCATATCCCCGTCCCCAACACAAACAGAGAAGAGAGAGAGAGAAATCTAGCATGACCTGATCTTAATGTGTGAAGATCTGTGCCAGAGGAAAAAAGTGGTTACACGGCATGCTATTACTGATACTAGAGAAGAACTCGTTTTTTTAAATAATCACATGTTGATTCTACTAAAGAAGCGCAACTGTCCAGAGGGCCAAAATGGCTAAGAGGGGAAAGCAGAGAATTTAGGATCCAAATTCACGGGCTGTCTTTCTGGCTCTGCCTCCAGCTCTCCCTGTGTGACCCCTGCCTCCTGTACTCAGTCTCGTCCTGGAAAAACAAAGTTGAATCAGCCTCACTAGGGAATGAGAGCTTCATTCCCGTCCATTGGAAATTTCATGGCATGCAGTCAAGGTGAAAAGACTGTGTCTTGAACATGAAGGTGAACAAGCACTTGGCAAAACGTAGCAGCCGTTTAATTATAATATAAAGCACCCGTGATAAGGATAGTTCCAAAGTGGGTTCACTGTAGACTCTTGACCACCGTGATATCGCCCTCTCAGGGGCCGAGGGTGATGGGAGATATACTTACTGAACATCACCATGCCTGTCTGAGGACAGAAAACTGCAGATGACTCCAACCTAGCTAGTTCCATTTTCCTTTGAGGAGGCTTCAGTGACATATATAACTATTAAATTGGTTATCTAATAAATGACATCACTTTCTAATTCCCACATAAAATTCTGATAGGAGAAAGAGGTAAGGTTTCCAAAACCTTTTATTACTGTCTCTTCAGCAAGAAGACTTTTTAAAAGCAATTGAAAAGAGATCACAGTTGAGCTTGAAGCTTGGGCTTTTTGAGCATGATACATTAATCTTTACTGAGCAGCAACTCCATGAAAGATCTGTCCTAGGAAACAGTCTCTGTCTTAAATGCCCCTTCAGCTTAGCTGGATAAACAGGATGGGACATTAAAAGACAAATAATGTCACAGTGTCGATGACTACTAAACAGTACAGGATCCTAGTAAAGGATGGGAGTCCTGAGGAGGGAGTGATCACAGAGGCAGGAAACAAAGTCTGAGTGGACCTGAATGAGCAGCAAGCCATAGACGGGCACAGAACAGGAGAGATCACTGCCAACAGGACAACTAGGGGAACAGCTATTCTATAAGCAAAACACAGCAGCTAGCCCCGGCCGGTGTGGCTCAGTGGACTGGACCATCATCCCACACACCAAAAGGCTGTGGTTCGATCCCCGGTTGGGGCACATATCTGAAATGTGGGTTCGAGCCCTGGTCGGGGCACATACAGGAGGCAACAGATCACTGTTTCTCTCTCTGTCCCCAACCCCTTCCTCTCTCGGTAAAAAATCAATAAACATATCCTCAAGTGGGGATTTAAAAAAACACAATGGCTAGACCAGGGGTGTGTGTGGGGAAAGAAAGAGATTTAAGGTCTGGGTAAGTTGATCCTGGTCCGAAGTGCAGACATTGGCGTTTTCTTCTCTGCAGGCTGTGGGGAGCCACTCAGAGTTCCAGGAGAGGCATAAAGCTTCAGATCCTTGAGAAAGATCTGTTTGGCCTCACGCCTATAATGATTTAACAGGACAAGGATTCGGAGTGATAAAACTAGTCAGATGCAATCATACAGTCCATCAACACAGGCAAGAAGGATTTGGACTAGGAAGGTAGCCGTGACCACGGAAAGGGCCATGCAAGGTGAGGACCACTTAGAGAAGTAGCAAAACATTGTGACTGGTGGTCTTGAGGGGACAAGGGAGAAATAGGGAGCAAAGCCACACTTTGACAGATATTTGTAGAACTCTTGTGTGTACCAGGCACTGTGCTAGGCCCTGGGGGACAATGATGAACAAAATGATTTCAGAAATCACTACCACGCAGGGTGCCTTTGGTGGAATGTTTGGAAAAGAGTTCAGACTCTCCCTTTCACCTCATCTCCACGGGAACAAACCATAGGAAATCAGTGGGCAGAAGGATTTCACTGACCGAGGTTCGTATTTTGGGAATCGAGCTACACTCAGGCACATCCAGCTGACACAGCTCTGGGAGACTTCCGCAGGCTAAGCCGTGCGGCACTAACGAGGCTGGCTCCCACTTCAGTTTCCACTGGCAGCAGTCAGTGGCGCGTCTGCATTCGGAGTCTCTGCCCTTTACCCTTTCCCACTTATTTGTTATTAGCTTAATCTACTCACTCTCAGGGCACACCAAAAAGAAAAAAATCACTTCAACTTTTGCATGCACTTCATCTCCAGCAGCATCCCATTGTTTCTTGGCTACATTGAGTTGGCAAAAGAGCACAAAAAAAGAAAAATGGCAGGATGATTTCTGCCTCGTGGGCTGAAATTGCACATCGCGGGATGGCTGTTGTGACACTCTCCGCCCTGCCAACACCAGCGCCCAGGATGCTGAAGGGATTAGGAAATGTGTCAGTTGAGCTGGAGGGAGGATGGTTGAGTTTTGGGTTACTGTTTTGCTGCAGAAATCACATGTATTAAATACCTTAGTTGTTGATGAGTATCCCATTGCTTGGCTGAAGGTTAATAAAGGATATGGTAAAATGTAGACACTGAAGTAGAGGTGCTATTTTAATTGTGAATTATTCTCCAGCCTCACGGTAAAACATCCACACTACCCGATACAATCCTGGGATCTGGACCATCCTTAGAAATACTGGCATTCGAGAGAAACAAAGTGGATTTGCCACTACTTCCCTGCAAAACCCTTCCACGAGTATCGTCATACTCTTAATAAGCACTTGTTTTCATCTTTCAAAATGTCGTATGGATCCAGCAACCTTTAAGAATATTTGCAAACCTATTTTTTATGTGTGGTCACTGGACACTGCGGTTGGGCCCGGTGTTACTCCAACACTATCTGTCTAAAATGTGCAAGTCAGCTTTGGAGACAGGTCGCAACAGCCATCCCCTTTTACCTCCTTCCAAAGTGAGGCCGAGTTCGAAGCTGTGACCACTTATCCAGAGATGACTCATGGCTCAGTTTTTAAAATAAAATTTAGAAGTTAGATTAAAGGTGTTAAAGCCATTACATTTTGTGCATTTTCTAGTCAACCATTTTCTTTTTCATCCATACCTGGGCAAGTGATAAGAGCTTAATATGGGTGAGTGACTAGGAGTTGTAGTATCAGTAGCAGAAATAATACCTGTGAGGTGTGAAAATCATGTTTATTTAACTTGAAAAGTCTCAAACTTCAGTTTCAAACTTCAAACTTCAGTGTACCCAGGAATGACATAGGGTGCACATTTGAAATGAACATCACATTCCCGGGGTTCACCACGAGACTCTGTGTCAGCAGGGCTGGGACAGAGCCCAGAGCGCTGTGTGGTTTGGAAGCAAGTGATGCCCCACGGACCGCACTGTGAGACACGCCGACTCAGTCTCTACATTAGCATTTGAGGGCAAGGGAATAAAATTCATTCCCAAAAGTAAATTACGTCCTTGAACAGAAAATGCACCTAATATCATTCAGAATAATATTGTATTGAGTAAAGTAACTGGCACTTCAAAGAAATAGCTCTCATGTGGAAGAAAACCATGCAGGACTCTACTAGATTATTGAAATACAAATACTTATGAAGAGCTAATTATTCTTTAAAATGCTGTGTCTTGTTAGGGAAATACTTACAGAATAAAAGTTATTTATCATGTGTTCCATCTAGTGCCTTTCTCTCTGTTGATAATATCTGTATATTAAAATACAGTCTCTCTGCAGTGAGTACTTACTGCTCTAATTCTCATTAGGCACGTAGGTCCTTGTGGACTTGAATAGAAAAGTCTGAGTGCCTGCCCTGGCTGGGTGGCTCAGTTGGTTGGAAC
>PVKM010017188.1:0-26137 GCA_004027735.1 Carollia perspicillata
TTGGCAGACTGAAGTTATTTTTTAATGTAGCAGCTTTTTCCTTTGATTAATTATAGCATTCATATTTTAGTGAATTTATATGACAAATAGGTTGTTGATAGTGGACATGAACCTCTACTAGGAAGCAGGAGGTTAACATTTTTTTTCTAATAATAGGGGTTCCTACACTGTTAAGTAAGTTTCTTCATAGTTTTGTTTGGTTGGTTGGTTTTTGTTTGTCTTTTTTCTTTTAGAATTAAAGGAATTATAAAATAATTTATAGTATTCTTTGGTGAATGACAGTGCTAATAATCACTTTGAGCAAATACCATCACTTTAATGAATTCTCATACAAAGGATAAATCAAAAGCCTTACAACTGTTGACTTTGGCCAAATTTTAACACAAGCAGAAAAGGAAATACTAGTTTCGTAAATAATTCCTTACTATACCTTTATCAGCATGAGCACTAACCCTTATCCAGAAGTAGCTTCCCTTACTAGAATATCTGTTATCCTAAAAGTCTCCCCACAGCTCCAGCTGCTTTCACCGCAAGGGAGAATTACTAGGGCAGCCAGCGGAGGTTACAGCCACTTGACCTGCAGATGCTAACTCTGGACTTGCTCTTGTTATATGGCTTGAGAGAGATTAGAGTGAAGAGAAGTTTCATTTTGTTTTTTTTGTTTAATCTTCTCAAAAAAGGATTGCAAGGTTAACTTTATTTTGCAATATATATTTCTATAATTGACCAGCATTATTTAATAATTTAAATACTTGTTGAACTCCAATTAGCAATTAATTTTCACCGTACTTTCAAGATGAATGATGCTAATGTCCTCATCTTCTGAATCAAGCAAGTAAAGCACTAAGAAGTTGAAAAACTTAATCTCAAAACTAGTAGTTTTCTTTGAACTTGTTTTTCCCCCAGTATTTTTTATCACATATATGCAGAAGAGTTCTTTCCTCCAGTTTCCAAATACCAAAATAGTAGAAAATGAGTTAGTTCTATGGAAATAAACATTTTTAAAATACTCATATCAAAATGTCACGCTTCTGACTTTGGATAAAGTTTTATTCTTATGTCTACATTTGTGTTAAATTAGAAAGAGCTTATGACTCGTTTTTTTACTATTTTTGTAACTTTATGTAATAACACATCAAGATCAAGTATCTTATAATATTAAAGATGTTAACCAAGTTATATGCTATTTTATAGTAAAACTCTGTGGATGAGTACAGAAAAAATGTTAAAACACTTTAAAGGTATTTTATAGATGATTGGTAAATGGTGTTTATTATAATACACATACATGCAAAGAAAATTTTATTGCCATTCAGCTGTTACCAAACTGAACCTAACCATCAAGTTGGGGTTTGGGAGACCTTAAAGGACAAACCATTCAATAGCCATCACATATGTACCTTATTCCAAACTCTTAGAACATAGAATTAAAATTATTCATGAAATGAAAAGCCAGAAACTCATTTGTATAATCATCAAGTCTGTTTTGCAACACATATAAGCTAGATCGGTTGTATTCATTTGTTGGAATTTTCTAGTATTTTATTTATTTATTTTTAGAGAGGGGGAAGGGAGGGAGAAAGAGAGGGAGAGAAACACTATTGTGTGGTTGTCTCTCCTGCTCCCCCTACCAGGGACCTGGCCTACAACCCAGGCATGTGCTCTGACTGGGAATCGACCCGGTAACCCTTTGGTTCACAGGCTGGCACTCAGTCCACTGAACCACTGAGCCACACCAGCCAGGGCAAATTTTGTAGTATTTAAAAAATTAAAATATATTAATTCAAGAGGAAAACTTTCATACCAAGAGAATGGATTAATAAGCATACTACAATTTTACAACAGTGAAAATGAATGAACTACAGATACCTGCCTCAGCAACATGGGTGGATCTTAGAAACATACGTTGGGTGAAAAAAGCTAAAGAACATTATAGTATGATGCCACTTATAAAAAGTTCAAAAAGGCCCTGGCTGGTGTAGCTCAGTGGATTGAGCACAGGCCTGTGAAGCAAAAGGTTGCTGGTTCAATTCCCAGTCAGGGCACATGCCTGGGTTGCAGGCCAGGTCCCCACTAGGGGACACATGAGAGGCAACTACACATTGATGTTTCTCTCCCACTCTTTCTCCTTCCTTCCCCTATCTCTAAAAATAAATAAATAAAATATTTTTAAAAAATAAAATAAAATAAAAAGTTCAAAAAGAAGCAAATTAGATACAAATGTGTTATAACTGTAAAGAAACCACAGAAATGATGAATATTAAAATCAAGACAGTAGTTACCTCAGGGTGGAGAGAGCAAAGAATGAATCAGGGAGGAACCAAGCGTTGCAATGTTCTATTTACCAAGTTAGGTAGCAGTGTCTCAGGTATTATTCATTCATTATTATGCTTTATGCCTTTCATAAACTTTGCTTATACTCTCTGGTATGTAGCAGATAATTTCTAATTCTAAAAATTGATGTAAATATCTCCATACTTGTCCTGTTATTAAAGTTTAAGCCTTTCTCTCCCAGCAAAATTCTTGTTTCATTTCAGTGAATTTTGATGCTACAATTGAAGCTTTCTTACAAAATCCTTCAACATAAAAAGTAACTGGAAATTAAACTAATCAAAATAAGAATCATTTGTATTTTTAAGTACTCCTAAAATCAGCACTTGTAATAGTTTAGTTTAATAATTCATTTCTATTCTTCTAAACCATGTAAAACTTCTAGATGCATCCAAGTTTGCAATAGGGACTTGAAATAAACATAAATGAAAATGAGCAATACAAATAACAATAACAGAATAACCACTCCCAGCTTGTGGAGACCCACTTTGAATCAAGCTTTATGTTTATTATTTTTCACTTAAATGAGAACAACCACCATTCATTTTTCTGAGGTACATTAACTCCAAACAACAAGTGAGCCAATCTGTTTTCTGCAGTATTTGCAGGAAAGCCGTATAGTTTTTCCTAGCCCACCCTGCATGCCTCCTATACCTTGTGGTCATCTTGCCCGTTCCAATTTGAAAGAATTGCATACTGTGTAGAAAACTCAGAATTTCAAGTCGCCCAACCTATAAAACAGACCCTCCATCTGGAAGACCTAGCACAGTCTTACCCCAGTAAGTAGTGCCGGCAGTTCCCTTTCTAGGAACCGCTTCTATCAGAGCGGTTTCCCTCTGCTCTCCCAAGGCATTCGCCAAGGTCTGCTTTGGGGCCTCACATACTCAGAGCTGATCTCGATCCTCCAAAGATTAACCTCCAGAGTGAGAACAAGGTGTAATTTAACATATTTTAACGGTCTGCTGTGCTGCCTATTGAAACCTGCCTCCTTTTGCCTTGGCATCACCAGGATTTATGAATCTCTGGGGAAGTGGAGTAGGAAGACGGTTTTTGGAATTTAGACATGTAACAGTAGGTATTCTAAAACTTTTCTTTCACTTGGAGAATGCCCTAATTTTTTATGTGTTTATTACCCTTTAGCAATTGAGTAAATTTGAAGTTTATCTTGTTTTTTCTGGTAAGGATAGGGACTGAAGGAAGTGTTCAAATTATCTAAATAGGGTGGGTCTCTCAAACTTTTCCATAAAGGACCAGATAGTAAGTATTCTCGGCTTTCTTTGTTACTTGTGTAACTGAGCCAAAATGGGAGGGGCATTTCTAGTTGCTAACAAAAACTGTCACAGAAGAAGGAACATTTGATTGGAAGCTAAGAAGAGATGGTCACCAAACTGTAAGAGAGAGAGAGGATTCCAGACAATGGGAAGTAGTTGCCCGTGCAGAGTCACAGAAGTGAGACTGCAAACCAGTTCACGTGGCTGGGACAGATAGAGTGAAAGAGGAGGTTAATTACTGAGCTGGATGATGGAGCATCTTTAGGGGAAATTAGATTTTTATATTTTAGAATAGCAGCTTTCAACATGTTTTAGTTTCACAACAAAAGCTTTTTTGGAAGCTCAGCATGTAAAATAGATAACCTGAGGAGTAACTATTCCATTTAACAGAGATTAGGGGCCCAATCTCTACTGTGTAGTAACTTCAAAGGGGTTCCACAAAACCCTCCGGCTCCAACCTTTTGCCAGCTAGTACTGCAGGGGCCAGTGAAGTGCTTTAAGATGGGGAATCCTGTATTCAGATTTGTGTTTTCCGAAGGTCACGGGAAGGCAGTGTGAAAGATGGTCCTGAGGCAGGTGGGACTGAAGGCAAAAAGACGAGTCAGTAGGCTCTTGTAGTAGTACGGAGAAGAGGTGCTGGGGATTTGAACTAAGAGTAGAAGTGAAGACAGCACATTAAAGGAAATGAAATAGGTTAAAGTATTTGTAATTTAAAAAATTAAAAAATACTGCCAAACAAGGAAGAAACATAGTAGAAAATTGTGTTCACAGTCAGATGTGGAGAAAGAGGGGAAAGTAGTCTGAAAAGGTGTTTCTGACTTGGGTAACAGGATGGATGATAATATCATTTACAAGAACCAGTAGCAATAATTTTGTCTTAAATTTGTCCTGATTTTTATAGCTCACAAAGTATTTTCACACACATTAAATATGTTCACATACACTTTCATATTCAATACATTAAGTCATTTATTCCCTAGCCACCCCTTAGTGCTCTTGTGGCATAACTTCTGCTGAGCCTTCAATTCTTATTGGTCCCTTAAACATCTGACTTTGCTCACTAGTCCTCCTTTTGAAAACTCTTACCCTTGATCCTTTGACATTTTCCAATCCCCCAGGTATTTTCTTAGTTCTTCTTCCCCTTGTCTTTATGCATAGGTATTCCTTGGAGTATTTGGACATGACTACTTCTTAACTCTCCCTTGCTCATACTATCCATTATTGTGATTTAATTTATGTAAGCAAAGGTCTTTCTCTCTCTCCCTCCCTCTCTCTTCCTCCCTCCCCCACCCCCATCCCCCCCTACACACACACAGTCCTGTTTTTGGAACTGTAGGATATTTTCAGCTCCCGATTAGACATCAGTAACTATTCATCAAACACTGTGTATACAGATTGAACTAATTACAATCATCTTCCTTCTCTATTTTCTGTTTCTGTTAAGGACTGTATTTCTCACTCACCAGCACTCAAACCTTGAGTTATGTTTGAATTATTTCTCCACTCTTACAACTAATCATTTATCAGATTCTATTCATTCCATCTTCAAAATATGGCCTCCCTCTATTGCTTCCTATTCATTACCACTATTTTATTTCAGGCCCTGATTGGCACTTACCTGCATCATCTCAATAATCCCTAATTTGTCACCTCTCCATTAGTATGTTACCTCCCATCCATCATATATGTTCTTGCCACAGTAATTTTGCTAACTTATATCCTGGTTATTCTCCCTTGCCTAAAAATCTTCACTAAGTCCAAACTCAATAGAGTAAATATTATGTTTGTTTTTCTGGAATTCAAAACTTCTAGAATCTAGATACAACTTTAGTAAACTTACTTTCTGTTATTCCCAATCTTATACCAAACTTTCCAAACAAATCATCCCCTGGTTCCTACACACTTCCTATGTTACACCTCCATCTCTTTGTCATCTGTTCCTGCACTTCATCATTCCCAACCACCGAAAAGAAAAAATGCTACATGATTAGTAAAACTCTTTGACATTGCTGTCATCTCTCCTTTGAACAACTATAGCACTGTATCTGTGTTATGGTACTCTTCCTTTCCTATGTGCTATACACATACTTTGTGTCCTCTGCTAAACTACAAGCTCTCTTGGGTCATGATTTATTTCTAATTTATTCCAGTAGCTCTTTCAGCCTTTATCAGTGTGCATTCTGCATGCTATATGCTTAGTTAATAGGTGTAGAGAGAAATAATCCAATCTTACAGCAAATCAGTCGAGTAAGTAGGGCAAGTAACATTAGCCCCTTTTGAAAGGTCAGGAAAAAGGCTCAAAGAGGTTAAGAGCTTGCCTCAGGCCTGTTGCTCTGCAGTGCCAGACCGCCAGCTGAAACACCATCTCTCTAATACCACAGCCAGTATGTATTCCACTGCACCACACTGCCTCTCAAAGTGGCTGACATCAAGCAAGTGAAAGAGAAGACAAGTAGTTTATGAATTGTGTCCAAATTGGAGGTTTGCATTTCCAAAATCCAAAAATTAAAATGTCTTACAAAGGCATAAAAACCGTATGCCTTTTTGTCATTTCTGAGGAGAGTAGTCATATAATAACCACTACCTTGAGTTTTAGAAGGGTGTGTGTATTATGTTTGTGTGTGTGCATGTGCACAAGAGGAAGAGGAAAAGAGAAAGATGGCATTTACTCAGGTTAGGAAAATAATTAATAAAAGGGGGCAGATGACAATCAAGAAATACTTAGCAAACTCTAGATTCTGAAAGTAGGGCCAAACCATTTGAGAAGAAAACAACCATTTGTATCCGCTTTCACTGATTGCCACCCTTCAAAGAATGAAGGCACGCACATTTGGAAGATCCTTGAAAACATAATCACTTTATTCTCTGAACACTGTCAAGAATTTTCTTTTTTTTCTAGAGATTATGTCTGTTTTTTCTTTCCTAGAAACCATTACTTTTATTTGTTAGAATGTTTTTTAATATTCCAATAACACTTCTTTTCTCTTCCTTTACTAGAAGAAGAAGAAGAGCAGGTGCCCACTGACGGGGGGACATCAGCAGAAGCCATGCAAGTTCCCTTGGAAGAAGACGATGAACTGGAGGAGGACGAAATCATTAATGATGAGAATTTCCTGAGTAAGAGACCATTAGATAGTCCTGAAGCTGAAGAAATGCCTGCCATTAAGCGACCACGACTAATAAGCACTAAAGGAGACACCCTGGATGTAGTATTATTGGAAGCTCGGGAACCACTCAGCTCTATCAATACGCAAAAGATTCCACCCATGCTTTCTCCAGTCCATGTACAGGACAGTACAGACCTCACACCTCCATCACCAGAGCCACCGATGTTAGCTCCAGTTGCAAAATCACAAATGCCAGCCGCAAAACCCCTAGAAACAAAGTCTTTTACACCTAAAACAAAGACTAAAACTAGTTCTCCAGGACAGAAGACTAAATCACCTAAAACGACTCAGTCACCAGCAATGGTCGGAAGTCCTATTCGGTCACCAAAAACTGTATCCAAAGAAAAGAAATCCCCTGGACGTTCTAAGAGCCCCAAAAGCCCCAAGAGTCCCAAGGTTATAACCCACATTCCCCAAGTACCTATCAGACCTGAAACACCAAATAGGACTCCTTCAGCTACAATAAGTGAAAAAATTAGTAAAGAGACCTTTCAGGTAAAACAAATACAAACGCCGCCTGAGGCCGGGAAGCTGAACAATGAGAACCTGCCCAGAAAGCCTGTTGTGATGGACAAAACGATTGATGACTCTATTGACGCTGTGATTGCTCGGGCTTGTGCCGAGCGAGAGCCAGACCCTTTTGAGTTTTCTTCTGGATCAGAATCAGAAGGAGACATTTTTACCAGCCCGAAGCGAATTTCAGGTTCAGAATGTATAACTCCAAGGGCTTCCACTTCCTTGAACAATTTCACTAAGTCAGGATCCACTCCTCTGCCTCTTTCAGGTGGCACGTCAAGTTCTGATAATTCCTGGACAATGGACGCCTCCATTGATGAGGTTGTACGGAAAGCAAAAATGGGAACTGCTTCCAATGTGCCCCCCAGCTTTCCTTACCTCTCCTCTCCCTCAGTCTCTCCCCCGACACCCGAACCTCTGCACAAGCTGTATGAGGAGAAAACCAAACTGCCTTCCTCAGTGGATGTCAAAAAGAAGTTGAAAAAGGAACTGAAGACCAAAATGAAAAAGAAAGAGAAGCAGAGGGATAGGGAGCGGGAAAGAGACAAAAGCAAAGACAAGAGTAAAGAGAAGGATAAAATTAAAGAGAAAGAAAGAGAAAAGGAGGCCAGCAAGGAAACCAAGTACCCATGGAAGGAATTCCTGAAAGATGAAGAGTCAGACCCCTATAAGTTTAAAATGAAAGAATTTGAAGAGGTTGATTCCAAAGTGAGATTGAAAGATGGACTTGTGAGAAAGGAGAAAGAGAAGCATAAAGATAAGAAGAAAGATAGAGAAAAAGGCAAAAAAGATAAAGATAAGCGAGACAAAGACAAAGGGAAAGATAAGGGGCGAGAGGAGAAGGTGAAAGTGGCACCAGCTCCACTGGTGCTGCCGCCCAAGGACATGGCTCTGCCCCTGTTCAGCCCTGCTGCAGCCGTGAGGATCCCGGCCATGCTGCCCTCTTTGTCACCGATGCTTCCTGAAAAACTGTTTGAAGAGAAAGAGAAACCTAAGGAGAAAGAAAGGAAAAAGGACAAAAAGGAGAAGAAGAAAAAGAAAGAGAAAGAAAAGGAAAAGGAGAAGAAAGAGAAGGAAAGGGAAAAAGAGAAGAGAGAGAGAGAGAAGAGGGAAAAAGAAAAGGAGAAACACAAGCATGAAAAAGTAAGCAGTTTCTCATTTTCGGCACTGTCTGAACAAAGTGCTATTGAAAAATACAGGTAAACAAAGCCAGCCATTATATCTGTATTTTGTGTGCAAATCACCTGTAACGTCACTGGAAATATGTTTGTAATGGGGTTACAAAATTCAATTCTAATTCTAAAACCCATAAACTTGTAATCAAGCCCCCTATGTACTGGAAAGTGTTAAAAATTCATAGCCTTAGAGGACTCTAATTACAAACTATAAAGTCTATTAACTGTACTAATCTCGGGCATTTTTTTAAATCTGTAACCTTAAGCTGTGAATAATATTTTTGTAATTATTGTCTACTACATACTATTTTGTACCCAAACATTAAATACCCAAAAAAGACAGCATTCATTTTTCTAAAAGCATGCAAAACAATGCCACTATTTTAAGAGGATACTGAGGCTCAAGGAGTCCTTCCTTACTCACTGATTTTTTTTTAATGAGCCACTTAATAAGATTAGAACATGTCTCTTAGTATCTAGGCTGACTTACCAGCCTGGATGATGAGCAAAATATAATTCCAAATATTTTACAATGTAAGTAAACCAGGCTTCCATAGAACACAGCCAAAGAAACTGATATATACCCTGTAGTTTTATAGAAACTAGGACCTCGATCCTTTGGGCTCAGGATATGACCTCTGCTTTAATGGGTTTGTTCTTCAGTCCCTGGTTCTTTGGATTACAGTTTAACTTTGTTCATAAGTGTCTGACCATTCATTGTGCCGTACACACAGACCCTCAGAGATGCTTTCCCTGCCCTGTAGCAGCAAACCTCCCTGAGGCTGACTACAAGATAATACACAGTGGTTTTTTCCACATAATGAAGTATGATATGTTTGACCTTTAGCAGATCTATTACCAACACTTCTACAATGTTTTTTATTTCAGTGTTACTTAGAGGAATTAGTTTAGCTGACAAGAAGTGATGGCAACTCACATTTTTCTGCCTAACTTTATTATCTCTAATAAATAGCTCTTGGCTATTCTAAAATGTAAAGTGGTAGAATGGAAATTCTGATATTAATAATTGAACATTGTCAAGTTAATAAGACACAGAAATTCAACTTTTATTTCCACTTAAAAATTATTTTATCATTGTTATCTTTATGTATCTGACACTTCCACATACCTCTGTTCTTCTCCTAACATACCTCTGACATAGGTCCACCAGGTATCATTAGTAACATTTATCAGTGAGAAACTGAGCCTGAGTGACTTGTCCAAGTCAGAGTCACGCAACCAGCAAGAGCCAGGTCATGTGCACACACAGACATACACTTCACATCTCAGAATGTTTACTACTAGAGGTCTTGCCTGGCAGCAACTAGCCCCTTATCCACCATGTACCTGGTAATTTGGCAGCTGAGCCCTCAACAAGTCAAATAGGATACAGTTGCTTTCATTGCCATCTTAACCTTGGAAAGGCAATGGCATTGTTTCAACTGCCAGTATGAATTTGAGTAAAGCCCATCAGATTGGATTTGTAACAGCAGTCCATACCTTTCTTCAGCAACTGCCTGACTTTGGGAAAGCCTTGGTTGGAGGCAAAGGCTCAGTTACAGGTTGCAGAGATTTCAGCTGACAGGCCTACAAGTCCTTGTGTCAGTTTTGATGGGTTATGGATCAGATGAGTGGCAAGAGATAAGAAATTACAAAGTCTGCTATCTTATAAGATGTTTAAAAATAATAAATAGTATTGTCTCTGGAGTTAAACTTGAATTCAAATCTTGACTTTTTTAGCTGTACAAAATTGGGCAACTTACTTTTGGAAGGATTAAATGAGAAAACATCTAAGGTGTGGTTAGTACTCCATCTGGCACATAAGTAATGCTCAGTAAATGGGAGATGGTGGTGATGGTGGTGGCGAGTATTATTATTCCATTCTGAATCAATCCCCAAAAGGTAGAAATACAGAATTTGCTACTTCACTGGACTGTACTAGTTAACTTACATATGACGGGGGTGAGTCAGCTATGGTTAGAGTGTTTAAAAATTATTTCTGCTCCCTGGGCATGCTTTTAAACTTTAGCTCTTTATGCAGATAGGAAAGGATAAAAGCTAGTGAAACCCATGGAAATGCCATTGACAAGGAGTAGAAATTGAGATATTAACTTAAACATTGACTTATTTTTCAGCCTCATTTACTCCCCCTCAAGCCATATGAGTTAATGAAAGTAGACTTGAAATCAGGTTACATGTGATCTAAGAAATATCTTACATATCCACAGAAGACAGAAAACTAGGGTAGAACAAAGTGAAGGCTGTCTAAGCTGCCCCATGAAAATGTCTTCCGTGAACAGAATGAGGTCCATCAATCTCATCTTCACATCACAACCAACCCACAGTAGCAACTCTCAAAGACATTGATCCAGAGCAGCAAGCAAGGGCGTTGTTTTAATGGAAGAAAATCATCTTTTATCTAGTTCGTTTACCTGCCTGTAAAGTTTCTAACATCCACACCCGCATGTTTCAATATAACAACAATAAAGATGTTAATCAAGTGGTGGTCTGCGTGGTAGGTAGAAGGAGCCACGGGCTTTGAAATCCAGCAGACCTGAGAGAAGATCCAGGACAAGTTTTTTAGTTTCTTTAATCCTTAGGTACTTCATCTTCAAAGTAGTAATATGATCATCCCACTTCTTTAAAAACAGCAGAAGAGTAACAGTTAACATTTATGAGTCATTACTATATACTAACTACTATGTATAAGTTTAATTCCTTCTCACAACTCTATAAGGTGGTTACTATAATTATTATCACTTTAAGATGAGATATGAAGGCTTAGTAGAGAGATTAATAAACCTGCTCAAGATCACACACATAGTAAATGATTTAACAGGAGCCACAGTTTCAGCCCAGGCCATCACATGCTATAATTGATGTTCTTAACCACTATACTCTCCTCATTGAATTAAAATAGATTAAGAGAAATGATGTTTGCAAAACATCTGGCTCAGTGATGCACCATCAGAAAGAAAAACCATTTTTTTCTAGTACTGGTAATACAAAACATGGTGATCTGTGCACAATCTTTTAATTCCCCTTTATGGGCCATAATATGCATCAGTCAGTAGGAGTCTGGTCTTTCACCTTTTTACAGTAGACTCAAACTAACTTTTTATGGAAAACATATTACGAGCAATTATGTGGAGCAGTCACAAACACACCCATAACTGCATTGCAAGTGATAAACACAACAGCACATTTCAGAGCAGTTTAAAATTTTTGTTTCTATTTGTGTCAGTGTATGCATTGCAGGACCTAGTTTATTACTCGTAGTATTTTAAGTATTTGGAAGGAGGATCACTGTGAAAAAATAAAATGTCTCATTATTTATGTTAGTGGAATTGAACACTTGTATGTGTAACTTTATATAGAAGATAAGCCAAAATTTATCTGTCAAACTGGAAATGTCTTTATGCTCTTATTTGAGTATGATCTAAGAAGTCATGCTAGAGTTTAACCCTCAGAACGATGATGTCACAATCTGTGGATAAATAGGCCCAGCACCAGCTTCGGCAGTCAGACTAACTTGGATCTACCTACCGTGTATTAGATATTCACCGCTCTCTCCCGAACTCGCTGATCCTCTGCTCCCTTCCCTCTGCCTCCTGCCTCCTGTGCACTACTGGGAAACAACAGCATCATCATAAAGTATGGTTTACCTTTGCTTAAAAACAATAGCTTCATACCTTCTCTCAGAATATTTCGGCTTAAAAGCCCGCCTTCTCTGCCTTCTCATAAAAAAACCCGAATAATTTGTGTCATTTAAGATGAGTAAATGACTATGACAATTTAGAATTTTCTTACAACTAACCAGTAATGTTGATAATCAACCCACAAGTGACTGGATTTGCTTATGTTGGAAAGCTCATTAGTTCTATAAAGGATTCCCAAATTTTTATCCTGTTAATTAACGAATTCTTTTTATTTGAGCTAACATTACCTATTAAATGAACTAACCCAGATAGTAAATGATATCTAGCGGCTGCCACTTACTGAGTGTGAACACTTGGTACTTACCAGACCTGGCCAGGAATTAATTCTCCCAAGAGTTCTGAGGGTTTGGTGCTGTTGCTTCCGTTTTATAGTTGAGAAAAACAGAAAGGTTGAGTAACTGGGTGCAGCTCATGAGTGGAATAACTGTGGCTTGACCCAGGTATGTCTAAACTAAGCCCTTGTTCTTTATTATGCAAAATGGCTTTCTCAGGCCAGGCACCTCTGATGGAAGCTGGTGTGAGGGATAAGCATGGTTTCATGCTCTCGAGTATGCTGACATTATGGTTTTAGAAAACTCCGGTCTCTGAAGAGATCTTAGAGACCTTCTGCTTGACATATTTTAAAGGACAGTAGAGAAGCTTTAATGACTTCAGTAATCAAACAATTAAAATGTTGAATATTTCTTTACTCTCTCCCCAAATCCCTTAGCATTTATCCCCAAATAACCTTTATTGAACTTAAACAGTTTGTTCTTTAGAGAATGGTAAAATAGTTTTACTGTTTCATGCCTTTAACAAAAGTCTGTCACTATTTTCCCTTCTGTTTGAAGTAACATCTCTTTCCAGTCTTTTCTCATCAGCTCTTATAATTAACTAGTGAAATGAAGGGTCTTAGTAAATAAAATAACCCAGTAAAATGGGGAAAATACTCTCTTCCTGTTTCTTACAACTGTCTGTTCCAAGAGGATACCGGTAACTAATGTTTAAATGGCTGTGTTTCAATTTATAGAAATTTATCAAAGGCCATCTTCATGTGAATGAACTCTGAGTACCTAACGAAGCCTGAGTTCTGTTTCATTTGTCCTGGCTGGAGTCCACTCATTATAATTGACCACAACTGTAGATCTCCTTCTGACTGTCTAGTATTTTAAACAGTGTATCAGTGTTTAGTTAGACTGTGTTTCCAAATGAAAATAATATGAAGACCATAATTGCTAAGAAAGACAGGAAAATGGTTACCAGCATCATAGTTCAGCATCCAAAATGTTAGCTTATTAAATTTGGCTTTCTTCGTTACTATTTCTGTGTATTTTTCTGACATACTGGCATAGATGGGAATCTGAACGAGGGCTGGCTACACTTGCTGCCACCCTACCTAGCACACGTGTTTAGGGCTTTTTTTAATGAAAGAAGTTTAACATTAAAAAAATAGAAAATAAAAACTTGGCCAGATTATATTGACAAAGCTGCCCATTACCTTTGCAGAAAGTCCCTGTCAGAAGATAAACTTTAAAGCTGGAATGCATGAAAGAGTTCCAAGATAGAATTTAAATGTAAACTGATTCTTTATAGATAAGCTTTTTAAAAATCCACCTCTTTGCTTCAAGTAAGGATTTTAAAAATAAATTTCCCCTTTAAATCTCTTGAGCGATTTTCATTTTTTGCAAGGCCGCACTGCTGGTGTCCTGGAAAAATGGAGAGTTAGGGCTTTATCAGTTGGTGCCCCGAGGTATGTGGCAAAGAAGCTAAATCCTTAAAGATTAGCAAAAAAAATGCAGCACATGGCAATAAGGGGCTTATATGACTACTAGTATTAGTTCAGGTGAAAGAAGTATTGCTTATACATAAAACTGGACAAATCCACTGACAATGTATTTTTAGTTAGCTACAAAGGAGTCTTATATTACTGGACTTTGCCTCTTTGGTGAATTGGGAAGCTTAGTAATCCACTGTAAATGCTCTTCTGCGCGCCCCAATTCTCAGCATCGCTCTAAAGTGCTGTTCTTTTATTTTAACCCTTAGAAGTTCATGTTGTTCCCTGATTTTGGCTTTGTGCCCTTTCAAGATGGCATTAGTCATATTGTTTAAGTAACTGAAGTAATTGTCATTAAGTTTGTTGCTTTCTGGGAAGGACACATAAGATATTATGATTGTAGAAAACATTTCTTTATTCTGGTAGGTGTTAGGATAAAGTTAATAAAAAATCTGAGAAATTTTTATTTAGAAATTGTACTTTCTATATATTATTAGCATCTTTATTAATCTTTTTCAGCACTTGCTTGAATTTTAAGTTAAATCTGATTTAGCTTCTTTAAGAATGAAATTAGGGTATGCAAATATTTTTAAGTAGGATGATGAGACGTTCTGGTTTGCTTGGGACAGTCCAGTTTACGTCTGTTATGTTAACTGAATAACAGCACCCACTTTCACTCTCAAAGGTGTCTCCGTTTGAGTGATGTGGCGCGGTCATGTTCATTACAGTAAAACTATGAGATGAGGTACAGGTTTACCAAACATCTCTCATCTTCAGGGCACATTTATACCATTTTTGATTTGACTTATGAAATGTATCTCCATTTGTGTTTGCTAATTTTTTTCATAGAGTATCATTTAACATTTTTATAGTAGGTCATAAATAGACCATATCTAGATTCTTTTGCCTTGTCAAGCCATTTAAGACAGCGTCAAAAATCCATCCAGTTTAGTTGAGTGGAAGTAAGGTCAAAATTAATCTCGATTTCCATATAAAACTAGTTAGCCTTCCACAATAAGAACGTGTGTATATTTTTCAACCAACCCTAGCCATCTCACAAGTGTATGTCATTCATCATAAAAGACACTGCCAGAATATGAGCAGCTTGATGGAAGACATCAGAAGTACCAGAAAAAGGGACTCAAAGTGTATGGCAGAGTCAAGGAGCTGTATGGTAGGGCAAGGAATGAATTTGGTGTCAGGAAACCTGGGGTTAGATCATTTGGTTACCAGCTTTGTAACTCTGGCAGACCACTTAGTCGTTTTGAGCCCTCAGTGTGTGGAGATAATAATACTTTCCACACCTACCTTACAGAGTTGTGAAGATTAAATTGGATCATGTGCATGGGATGCACTTTGTGAAGTGCTATACAAGTGTGAGTTGTAATTATTGTGTAGTATGGTAATAGAAATGGACCAAAGTACAATTTGAAACATAGTAAAGAAGAAATTTTAAGGGTAGGGCAGAAAACAGCTTTTTAAAAATTAAAGCTTAAGAAAATGTTATATATGATACTGTTGTGGGCTGAAGAAATGAGGAATATTACTCTCAATACCTCATCACTTAGGAGTATGTGAGCCTACGTTTTTTTAGAATTGAAGAAATTCTAAATTGAAGAAATTCTAGGAACTTTATGTAATTTTTCATTCTTTGAATCAAAAAAAATTCAACCCTAGTTTTTCAATTTGTGTGATACTAGAATGGAAAAGGCAAAGGAAATGGAAAAGAAAGGAAAAAATGGTTACTGCGTGAATAACAATGTCCCCATAAAATAGAAACTAAAACATGTACCCCATTTGTTTGTTTAAAAACTTTAATGAGAATGTCTGAAAAATAACCACAGTGCCTGGCAAGTAGTACGTGGTTTATAAATGTGTACTTTGAATATATTTGTTCTCCCAGAGTTCACACAGGAAGGTGAGAAAAATACAGAAGGCTTAATAGTTTACAAAGTATACTGGACCATTGGTTTTCTAATTGGTAAGATATGGAACGTTTTGTGGGGGGTGGGGGAGAAAGTGAATGTAAACCCTAGCTGGTTACCATTGGATCTTGGTCTGCCCCTATCCCAATAACCCTTGATCCCTGAGGGCCTTGAGGAAAACCACTGGACTAGACTGTCCAAAGAACTGGGCAAATGAAGGAGCCATCTGCTGAAAGTGAGACCATTAAGGGGAGCGGGTTCTTGTGAGAAAGTTGATAAGGTAAAGTTTAGGTGTGGTGAGATGAAGAACACATGGGATATTTAGTTGAAAATGTTCAGTAGGCAACATTATATTTTGGTCTTAGGTTCATCAGTCTAGTCTGAAGCAGGGAAGAGTTTGAAGACATGGCATACTTAAAACCTATGATTAAAACCATGGACATGATCAAGATCACTGAAAAAACTGTGGAATGACAAGAGGAAAGGACCAAGTAAAATCAGGCACAAGTAGAGGACTTTTAAAAGAGAAGGGAGAAGAGTGATAAGATCTACAATGGAAAAACATACTGGGACGTTAGGAAATAATTAGTGTCTAGAAAGAGTGGTTTTAATGGTATTGTTTGTTGGTGCTGAAAGTAGGTTGGAGTGGGCTGAGGAATCTGAATTGGAAACTAGGAAATGGGAGAAGTTGTTAGCTAGAGACTGAAGAGAAGGCAATTTAAAAAAAAAGATAGTTAAGCACAGTAAAAGCTAGATAAAAATCATGAATGAAACTGAGAAGTTGAAAATGCTATAAATAAATAAGGTAATTGATGGAGGAAGTTTCTTTGGAAGACAAAAGGAGATGGGCTACAGTGTAGTTGTGGGTGTACTTGGTAGGCAGTTGAAGGAGTTCCCCGTCTTAGTGGTCAAAGTCATGGTTCTTGATGTAACAGTGGATTAAAACTGAACTTTAGAAAGGGATAGGTTTGTGTGCAATATATTAGTTATATGATATAGTCTGTTGATTATGTTACCACAGCCAGTCTCCTGTAGAACCACCAAATTATTTCATTATGACTGAATTCTTGAGCTTACAACTAGTAAGTAGCACAGTGACTAGCAGTGTATATAGTAGAACCCAAGGCCAGGGATATTAAACTCCTGGCAGTGCCTAGGACAGTTTCATTCAAAGAACTGTCCAACAAAAAAAAGGCAATAAAACCTTTATTGAATGACTGATACAGATGATAATTTGGAACTGCAAAGCTTTTGTTCAGTTTGTTCATTCAAAATAATACATCATAGGACCTTCAAATCAAAAATCGTGAAGAATCCTTTAATATCGTACTTAATTGGTATACTACTTTTCTGACTGCTAGTGAGAATATTTCAAATATTTGTGAAATCTTGAAGTTCAACCGTTGCCTTTACCAAAAATCCAAAAATTGAACAGTTTAATGCTATAAATTATACTTTACTTGGTGTTTCAGCTTTCCTATATGATGATGCCAACTTCAGATGTTTTTAATGTTTTTCAAGTCCTATATATAGATGCCTTTTATCTTATAGTGGAAATACATTGCATTTTTTTCTACTCATGGTAGGTCTGGCAACTGCTTAAATGCTCCACCAAATGGTTTGGATAACAATTTTTGTTTAAAAAAATTCTAACAGTAAAATGCAAGAAATTAACTAAAACTAACAAAATACAGCATTAATTGCCAACATTTACACAAAGTGATTAAAGTTTGTAGAATTTTTCATGACGCCAGGTAGCCTTCAGTTGTTGAAAAACTAAATCATTGAATATCCCAGATTATCTTTGCATCTAGCACATTAGCCAAATTTGAGGCTTACACCTGCTTGTCAACTTTGTGGAGATGAGGAAGTAGGAAAAGAGGTAAAGAGTTACTTTTGTTGAAAAATATGTATATGTACATATATATATTTAACACTTAATGTCCTGACTTCAACAGATAAAAGTGGAGCCAGTTGTCCCAGCCCCAAGTCCAGTCATCCCCAGACTGACTCTCCGAGTTGGTGCGGGCCAAGACAAAATGTAAGTATAAATGTTTTGAACTGGAGTGAAATAATTCCAGCTGAACCTTTTCTGCTCTTCCCTAATGAGTTTAGAACCCTACAAACCTTGTCCAGGTACGAACATGTAGGGTCAAACTTTATTTTGAGGATTCTTCATTTTCAAATTTTTACTGCTTCCTGAGAGTAAATGCATATTGCTTTATTTAACATTTAGGATCCTTTTTGTCCTTGTTCTTTTTCTCTTTTTTTAAAGACTAGCACATAGCATTGTTTCTGCCTAGTTTTTAAGGTTCTTCTTATCTGAAAAAATAAGTAACTATGTATAGAACAGACTAACTGCGGTAGTACACCCAGGAGTATGTAATGTTACACCTTCTCAAGTATGTATTCTCTATCACCATATCAACGAACAAGATTCTCTGCTTGCTCAGATGGCACATGGCTTTTTTCTGTACCTAAAAAACAAAGATACTGCCAAAAGCCTGGTGAAGCAGTATATGATAGTAACAACCGAAGTCTCGTCTGCTTTTTTTTAAATAGAGAACTGGAAATGTAAACCCCATGTGTGCTGTTTGTCTGAATTTTCACAGAATCATATCAGCCCACCCTTCTTTAAAATAAATTAGTTGTCTGTTTCTTTTATTCATTTATGGGGGTATGAATTAAGGCTGACAGTGCTCTTACATGATAATCTGATGATAAAACATAGATTTTTTTTTTTTGTAAATCATGTTGAAATCATTGTTTTTATTCTAAAATCATGCTATATATCATTTAAGTGAATTTCACAAGATAATTGTACAAATTTACAACCTTATTTTTACCAGTAAGCCTGAAAATGAATTTGTGTACATTACAATCAAATATTGTATAGAATAGAATATAGGCTTATAAGACATTTACTTTTCACTTAGTGTTTAGCCATAAAAAGAAAGTAGGGCCCATGAATTTACTTAGTAGGTAGAATAGACCACAGAAAATACGCGATATGTTCTCAGGGGTTTATTCCATCTTAAAGTTTCTGTTTATTTTATGCTGCTGCTTCTGTTAATTCCACATGTAATGCACTAAAAAAAGTTCAGTATCATGATGATGCATGATGATGCATGGTAGTGTAGGAGCAAACCGTGCTCTTCTAGGAGAGTGTGTACTCTTCTGAAGATTATAAGAAGAAAATCCAGAGAGTTCATTCTTTTCTTACCTAAATTGTCTGCATAATTTCCACAATCCTCTTTAGGTGGTGTCAGTAGATAGTGGGTGGTACCATTGCTGACAAGCTTAGACAATATAAGAAAACTACTATAGATTTAAGTTCTTTTTAGCCAGATACTGTTATAACTGCTCTCCTCGCTCTTACCTACAGAAATTTAAGTCAATTTATTCTTAGTCTTCAACCAGTAGAGGACAAAAGGCTTATTAGCAAGGAGACCTAACTAAAGTAACTTGCTCATACTGTCTTCTTGGAAATTCTGTATTTGGGCTCATTTCTCATAGGGGAAGATATTCTTATTATATCTCGTCTACTACTTCATATTTATGCCTATTATTTTCAGTAACTCACCATTACTTAAGTTTTACTTCCACACAAAAGTTTAGTTTGTGCATTCCTTTTAGAGAAAGGTTTGTAAAAAAGCATTGATAATGTTTGTCTAATCTAATCTTAAACATCTGATTGACTTTTTCTCTTCTCAATGAATCATCCATGCACCTAAGATATTGGAAGATGTGAGAAACAGATCTTATTTCCAGTGTTAGGGAAATTATAATACCCAGACATTCTAGACAAATTGTCCATGAAAGTGTAACATTATATCACATATGGACTTTTAGATATATAGGTACATAACCTCTATATTATATGAGTAATAATCATTTGACCAAAGTCAGACTCAGGGAAGTACTTATAATAAGCAGTAGAATAAATTAAGTGAAACATTTTAAATTAAAATAAGTCAGAGGGAAAAGCGGCCCAATTCACATAGTAATAGGATGTTGTGTAACTTAGTAGAGTTTTATTTGTTTGTTTGTTTGTTTTCCTCCCTCAGTCGTGGGTCAGTAAGCTAGGACACAGGCCAAATTCATTTCACTGCCTGTTTTTGTATGGCTCACAAGCTAAGAATAGTTGAAAAAAATTTGAAGAATAATATTCTGACACATGAAAATTTAAAATAATCTCTTATTGTTGTAGCATAAGGACACGTGGCTTATTCCATGGCAGTAATAATGGATAGGAAGCAGTAGATTCATATAAATGTGCCTATACTTCTTCAGTTTGTACCCACTTGGAAGTGTAATGAAGTTAAATTAATGAGCAGACTGGGATTCAAAAAGGGATTTGAATAGTCTGGGGGAGGGAGGAGTTTATTGCTGAAAAATAGGCAAGGAATAGAGGCTTTTGGAATTATAGGAAAAAGAAAAAGTTTTACAGGGTTCAAATTATACCCTCTCATTGAAAGATCTTTAAGACAATACTTAGTTTCTAAATCTGCTTAAATAAAGAAGTTATGTTTTCTGCCCTTGATCAAGGAAAGTACTTTGAGGTTAGATTATTTCCTGTGTTCTCTGTTATTGTTCCTTGAAGCAAGAGAGGGTACCTTGTTTTTGCCTTGACTTAAAGTGCCTGGAATCTGTAATATAAAGGATCTGTGGTGAGTCCAGTACCTCCTCGTGATGGTGTTAAAATTGAAGATGACTCTGCAAGGACCGGAAATTCCTTTAACATGTCCCCCAGTAGTGGATATTCAGAGTTCCACTTAGTCTGTATTGAAGATGAAACTAAAATACTAACCCTGAAATTGACCATCTCAATACCTTTCAAGTTTGGTAGAGTAGTATGAATGGGAAGGAGCAACACATTCAAGTAATTGCCAAGGTAGAGCTGAGCCTGGTCTCACAATCAGGGAGGTTTCAGTTTGCTAAGGAAGCGCTGCCTGGGCGTCTGTTGATCAGAGCTCTGAAGTGGCCATTCGACCTGGTGACAGTACGGTGAATGTACTGTCCACTGCTATGGTGGGGCGAGTGGCAATACATTTGCCATGTTATTTGTCATCCCAGTCTTCTCATTTTATTGAGTTAGTTAGTTAGTTATGTTCTTTTGAGCAAATGTAAGAACAGTGGGCTCACTGATAGCATTCATTCACTCATTTCTGTAAAGAAAATAGAGCCAAGTGAGGTGATGCAGTATCTTAGGGGCAGGAACAGTTTGGATAGGGATGTCAAGACATGACAGAACATGACCTGCTCTCTTCTAAGTAAAATGTGGGGCTATATTTATAAAGCTCAAAGTTCTGTTAAAGGAACTTTTCATTTGGTAAACTTAGATATTGGTGAAGTATTAAGAGAAAATGTAAAGATATATATAAAGATTTGGGGGTGGATAGTGGCAGGTAGAACATTAAGCATGCCTCACCTTTTACATCTCTCAAATGCATCTTTAACACTGTCCTCCTGCTGGTACTGAGGGGAAGCTTTTGTCCTTCTCTCCATGTACTCCTTCCCCTTTCCCTTTGGGCAGAGCGGCTCTTCTGCCTGCTGTGTCAGACTGGTGCGCTGGTCCTTTTGTTCTTAGGACACCGCTGCTCTTATTCAGTGACCTCACCAGAGGGAGGATGCTTAATTGCGACCCCCTAAGCATACAATAATTCTCGGTCATTTTTCCAATTAATATCTAGTAGTATATTTGATCAAGTGACACAGCATCATTAATGACCCCTTTTTGAGAACAATATAGTTATCAGTTATAATTCCCTATTTCTTTTTACTTAAAAGGTCACAATAGATAGTCTCTTTTGCAAATTTAACTTTTTCCCAAAATATACAAAGTATGTTGAGATATTTTTCAGTGGCTACTTTATTGCTGGCAATTTCAGTTTTTTTCTGCTAAAATTTTTATTTCCGGTGTTAACACGGCCATGAGTATTATCAGATTTCTTACAATTTAGTGAATTTATTAATCAGACCTCTCTTAGCAGAGATGCTAAAGATGTGACACTTTCCTTTTCATGTAAATAATTAGGTTTTTTTGTTACAGTTTATAGAGTGTAGCTTATGCCTGGGAAAGGGCTTTTTAATAGTTGAGATTTCTACATTATTTATATATATACAATGAAAATGCAAATGAAAACTTTGCCCATTAATCTTGAGAAACAGAAAGGTTTAATCTTTAAAAACATAAAATGATATTTGTTTTCTTTTTTGCAATTCAAACTTTTAGGACTGGTGCTTTTTAACAGTGCAGCTAGAAGTAGAGAATAATCGCAGGCAATTGAAGATAACTGTTTAAAATATTTTTAAGTAAAATAAGCATTTTATATTTTAAAATGTAGCCAGAGTTCTCTAAAAGACATTTAACAGGATGAAACAGGATAAAATATAGTGGTATTTTAGTGAATAAGTTCTTTAGAGAAATAATAGCAAATGGTTTTTAACCCACAATCTGAATTTTCCCTCTAGACTTCAAATGTTGTTTATTCATATATAACTTATTTCTAGTGTGAACAAGTTTAGGATAAATCAAAGAGAGAACTCACAATAAAATTACCAAAAACTAGAAATAGGAAACTAAGACCAAGGAGGTCGGGGGAAGAAGCAAATGATTTCATATCAAATATGATTATGGCTTCCTAGCAATAAGGGCAAAAAGTAAAATACATTTTGAAAAAGGAATGTACCTTAGTTTCTCAGGAGCAACAGTGTTTTCCAAGGCACTAAATTTAAAACTTTATTTCTGTATGTAACCAGATAGCAGCTTTTACAGCAGATACAAAAGCATTTTTTATTCAACTATTTCTTGCACTGATCCCTAATCCAAGTTGAAGAGAACTCTGTAAATAAAGAGTCTTCTTGTCTCTAATTAAAATACTCTTTATTTTTTTTTTATTAGTCAAGAGTCTTGGATGCAAGTAATAAAAACCCAAATCAAACTAGCTTAAAAGAATAAAGGGTATATTTGACTTGAGGTAAGGCAGTATCCAGGGTTCAAAAAATGTCATTAGGACTCTGCTCACTTTCTTTTTCTCTGTCCTCCTCTGTGTGGTAGCAGAGATGGTCCAAGTCACTTGAGGCTGATACGGTTCTTAGTGCTCAATATCCCTGTCACCCCCACCCCTTTCACTGAAACCATTTTCAGTCCCCATCAAAGACTCCGGCTAGCCATCCTGGTTCACCAACGCCTGTGGTAGGGGTCGGAAGAGATGGTAGGTTCCAGAAAGAAAAGAGGACTGTGTCACCAGATTAAGGGATGAGAAGCAGGCAGAAACAACTGATTTTTGTTTTGTTTTGTTTCGTTTCGTTTCATTTTGTTTCATTTCATTTCATTTTATGAAAAGCCCAATTTTGTATTTTTATTAAAGCATACCAGAAAGGCAGGGCAAAGAAACTTATTGGTTTAAAAAAATGATCCTTTATAAGTAAAGTTAAGGAACATTTCAAGGGAAAAAAAATTGAAAAGTGTTGATAAGTTTGTTTTGCCCTGTTTGACTTACCTCTGATACTGAAACACTTCATAGGTATTTTGTCAATGTTAGAAGCTAAATAAAGAGAAAAATGACCAAAATAATCTCAAGAATGACTATATTTAAAATCTGTGGTATTTTTAGTGCTAGAAAAAGATGGTAACATTACAAATGAAATTTCCTAGCAGCTGAACAACAGTTCAACAGATGTAAACCCATACATCTCGGGTTCTGAGAGGAAGCAGACAGTAAAGGTTTTCTCACGCATCCTTCAGCCCTTTTCTGGTTTTTGTGGACGAGAAGTCTCATTTTTACTGACCTGAAGTTATGACGAAATCTCAAAGTGTAGTCTCTGCTCTGGGCACATTGTAGTTTGTTCATTAACACAAAAGATGTAGTGTTTTTAAGAGAAAAAACAGTATACTGTCAGAAAAACTGGCTTTAGGTTTTGGGAAATGCTTTTACTACACAGTAAAACAAGTGGAAAGATTATAATCAAAGCATTTCCATCTTACTTGTAAACAATTACAGCAGTTCTTACATGGATGCCACATTAGAAGACTTGGGAAAATTTACTGGATTCCATTCTAATGCAATTAGAGCTAATTTTGTTCTTTAAATGAATAAAAGGTCAGCTAGTAAATCTAGCTTATCTTGAGTCCAGACTTCAATAAATTGTTTTATTTAATTTGTTGTAAAAGATCTTATCCTTAATGGGTCTAGGTCTTATTAGTTCACTTAGGTTTTAAAATATTTATGACCACCTCTTTAGATATGATTTGAATGATAGTTGGAAAGTTTCTCTCTGCAGTGTTATCAAGGCCCATGATCACTAATTGAGTGAATATAGGAAGGTACTTAAGATTTGTTATCTAGAAAAAGCTGACGTGAACTTTCAGCATTTAAATATCCTTTAACCTGTGACAGGCAGAGATAATTTAGCTATGTCATGGTAACCTTTTGGATATTATCTGACTATAATTTCCCCTAAAGATCAAACTACTCACACTTCTAGTGTTTAAAAAAATATGTACCTACTGAAAACACTTAGGTATTTCTATTATTACTGACAACTGAGTGGAAGATGTAAATCCTTTGCCCTCTCTTATTTCCTGTCCAGTAATGTTAAAATACTTACATCAAGACTTTGGAGACACAGTGTAATGTTTATTCTTCTTTATTCCCACTACTGCCTTTGTACCTTATAAAATGGATATTTTTGTCACTGCAGGATCTCTGTGATTTAGAATATTGCTGCTTTTAAAAATGTGGTTACCGAAGGCTCAGCACGTGGGTTAAAGGATGTGTCACTGTGAACTGCACTGACTGGCTGACCCCTATCTGTTTGGATGTACTCTTTTGGGTAACAAAAGTGTATCTATTCTCACAGCTTGTCTTCCAGGCTCCAAGAAGCACAGCATCCCTCCTTGTTTTCAGGATCAGCAGCTCCTCTTGTGCCTTCCTTCACTCCTACCTTTTCTGCCCCCTCCCCCCAGGAAGTTCTTTCTCTTCATTGTCTCTTCTGTGCCTTCTTTTTTCTCATGCCTTCCTTTGGCCTTGTATTTTCCCATCCAAAACCTTTTCACCTTTACCATATCTTCCTGCCCCGACTTTGAGGAGAGAAAGGTTATATAACTTTCTACTCTTGTTCTGACTTCTCAAAACTAATGCTTCATCTTTACTTTCTTCCAATTTTCATTTGTAAACTCATTGCATTCTGGTTTCTGCCCTAGAAACTTTTCTGAAGCTTCTCTTTGAGATCCTGGTCATGGTCATCCTTTCTGCTCTATTGGACATGTTGTATACCCCAGCCCCTATTTGAAACTTTCTCTTCCCTGTTTTTCTTGCTACCACACTCATCCAATTCTTATCATTCCTTTTGTTTTTTTCCAATGGACTTCTTTTTCTTTCTCTTCTTGCCCTTGATCCACTGCTCTGTCCTTTTTTTTTAATGTATTTTATTGATTATGCTATTACAGTCGTCCCATTTCCCTCCCTTCATTCCCCTCCACCCTGCACACCCCCTCCCACTCACATTCCCCCCACCCTTTAGTTCATGTCCATGTGTCATAAGTTCTTTAGCTTCTACATTTCCCATACTATTCTTGCCCTCCCCCTGTCTATTTTCTACTTACTGTCTATGCTGTTTATTCTCTGTATCTTTTCCCCCTCTCTCCTCCTCCCACTCCCCTGTTGCTAACGCTCCATGTGATCTCCATTTCTGTGGTTCTGTTCTTGTTCTAGTTGTTTGCTTTGTTTTTGTTTTTGTTCTTCTTTTAGGTGTGATTATTAATAATTGTGAGTTTGCTGTCATTTTACTATACATGTTTTTTATCTTCTTTTTCTTAGATAAGTCCCTTTAACATTTCATATAATAAGGGCTTGGTGATGATGAACTCCTTGAATTTGACCTTATCTGGGAAGTGTTTTATCTGCCTGTCCATTCTAAATGAAAGCTTTGCTGGATAGAGCAGTCTTGGATGTAGGTCCTTGCCTTTGATGACTTGGAATATTTCTTTCTAGCCCCTTCTTGCCTGTAAGGTCTCTTTTGAGAAATCAGCTGACAGTCTGATGGGAACTCCTTTGTAGGTGACTGTCCCTTATCTCTTGCTGCTTCTAGAATTCTCTCCTTCATTTTAATCTTGGCTAATGTAATTATGATGTGCCTTGGTGTGTTTCTCCTTGGGTCCACCTTCTTTGGGACTCTCTGAGCTTCCTGGACTTCCTGGAAGTCTATTTCCTTTGCCAGATTGGGGAAGTTCTCCTTTACTATTCGTTCAAATAAGTTTTCCACTTGTTGCTCTT
>PVKM010017189.1:0-26136 GCA_004027735.1 Carollia perspicillata
AAAAAAACAGGTGCAGACATCCAAGTATCTTGTAGTACAGATACAGTTTTATTTTCCCCCTTGTCTTTCTATCTTTTTTCTTTGTTGGTCCCTGTGCATGGAAAAAATAATCAGACATCATACTGCATGTGTTATTCTCTTGTCAAATGCCCTCACAAGATACCTTACCTGTTCACTTAATTTTGGACAAATTATGCTACAGTTTCTTCTTATTGACTTTGAGTCATGTTACAAAAGACCTTGATTACTTTTTAAGAAGCTATATTCTATTATTTCCCCAACCCCTCATTCTTGGCTGTAGAAGAAAGAAGCAGGACACCCCTGACTCCTAGGTGGCTTTAAAATGCGAGCTATCAGAGAGCTCTGAACTGGACTGCACAGTTACCTAGGATGTGTCCTCATTTATTCCTCTTAGGTCTTATTTGTAAATTGTAATTTTTTTTAGAGTTTCTAGTCTCCTTTAAGAGTTTCTCATTTATCTTTTAGTCCTATTTAGCTCCAGAATGTCTGGCTTCTGGGTAACACATATATTTTCTCTGCATTCAAAAATAAATTATTTTCTCCCAAAGCCCACGCCACGTGTCTGACCTGCCTCCAAGGTTCCGTTCCTCCTCTATCATAAATTTCACAAGATTTCCTGTTTCTTGCATCACCACATCAGTACCTCATTGTCTCGCACTGGTGAAAGTTAAATCCAGAATACCAACTGACCTTGTTGCCTTTCAATATTTGTTCAAATGACGTCCTTTTGAGAAAGTGAAACTTTTTATAGGTAATATAAGTAGCTAGCATTTTGACATCTTGCTTGGCTTTGTGCCAGTTTAATTCCCCTTACTGGTAAAATCTTATTTATCCCTCTCCACAGTTTTTTCATCTTTACACCCTTATCAACATCAAAATACCCTCACCGTGCTTCAGCATCAATGTTCAAAATAGCTTTGTTGGGCAAAACTTTTACATAAACAGACATTCTGCTTATGATACCTTCTGATTTTCAAATGTAATAATTTGGACTTGTGGATAGGATAAGACTGGGAACGTGATCGTTTGTTGTGAATGCCGAAGCATGTAGTTCAGACTTTCAACCTGCCTTACTAGTTAGTGATTACTGACATTCGTGGAGTGTTTTACGGTTTACAAAGCACTATCACAAATGCCATTTCATTGAATTTTTACAGTAACCTTCTGTACAGATAATGAAGATGATATGTAGATAATACCAAAAATAAAAGAAACAGAATGGTTTCAGAAATCATTAAATGAATTCAGAAGTATTAGTCAGAAAAAAGTTGACTAGCCAAATTAACTAGCCAGTTCATAATTATTATTGTTTTTATTTTTGTTGCTACGGGGATGTGGAGGGCATTGGGGTTACTGGAAATCCATACTCTTTCAACCAGACCTTTCTTGCTTTATCACATTAACAAAACAGTTCTTGGAGTAACTGGCAAATGCACAGTTGAGGGTCGCTAACAAAGGGCAGAAACCTAAGTACTCAGAAACGAGTCAGTAACACGCGTGTGGGTCTCAGCTAATGAAAGAGAAGGAGAGAACGATGAAGCAAAAGGATGTAAGTGTAACCATGCCTTTGAGTAATGTGTTGGTTATAACGGTATTTCTTATAACTAGACATTCCAATCTATTATCATATTTTATCTTTACAATCTTCCTGGGAGGTAGATGCCATTGGGATTTATATCTATCTCCATTTTGTAAATGATAACAATGAGAAACAAAGTTTGAGAAAACAAATGTAAAGTGACTTCTAGCAATAAATCAATACCTCGTGTATTAGGTCATGTCTCTCCCGAAACCAGGGAAACTAAATTTAGTATCAGAGATTACAAAAGTTGAAAAAAAAACGACTTTTAAACTCCTTATTTTTTGATGAGGAAATTGGGTCTTAAAGTTAAGAAATGACTCACATGAAATTACACTGCCTGCTAGCAGCAGAGTTGGGACTAAAACCTGGGTCCCCCGGCTCCGCTTCGCAAATTCTGTCTCCACAGCCAAGAAATATAGACTCCACAAGCAGAAAGCAAAATGTGCCATTAGTGATGCCATCATTACTTTTCCAAACTGGATTTCTTTCCAGTTCTCTGATGTAAATCTTTCATCTGACCTTGCTATTCATCAGATAAAATTATTGCTTTGAAGTTGGTAGCAAAAAGGCAATGTCTGGCCTGCTGTTGTTAGTCAACAGATTTTTCTTGAATGAATGACTCAATTAATATAATTGATTTGGCACTGGTCCTTTTACTAATATTTACATATTATTTCTCTATATAGCTAATTTTCATCCAACAATGAAAGAATTCACTTTCCTTTGAGCAAAAAGAAAAAAAATATCTGCAGAGGCATTGCCTTGTGTTTAAGGACCGGGTAATGGAAGCCCATATTTTTATTGTTCTCTGAATATGCATCAAGTGTGTGAGAATGAAAACTAACTGAGGGAAAATCAGATTTATAATGTCTATCCCATATTCATGTCAGGCTCAGGCTCATTGAGTAGAACAGAGAGCTAAGTCACTCACATATTTACATTTTTATCTCTTGTTATCTTTTATTTTTTAAAAAAGGGCTTCTAGCTGAAAATCTGTTTATAGGAATTGTCCTCAACCTATACATGTTACCAACATAGTGCAAATGACTGGCAGTGGCCTTTGTGGCAGTCCATGAGAACTGCATTAACTCTTTACCCAAACACACACATACAACTACAACAACTTGATACTTGTCATTAGGAAAATGTGGGATGACTCACCCATATCGACTTTTAAAAGGCTTTTATAATGAAAGAAACAGTATTCCATGCAAAAGACATCAGAGAAATGATTCAGTGAGGGACAAAGAATAGCAATGTATTCTTGCCCTGGATCCCTTCAAGGGTGCATGTGACATCGATGAGTGTGGAAAGAGTAATAACCAATGACCAATATGCCTTTTTAGCCATTGATTACTAGCTGCTGGAAAAAAATTCTTGCCTAAACTAACCAACGAACAACTATCCAGAGACCACTTTAGTTGGTATCCTTCTAATTTGGCACAAATAGTTAAAAAATAATCCTCCAAAAGATGGTTGAAATCCCACAGTTAGGGTGGCAATGGTACTGCAATGATAAGACCTAAAAGGATATGGGTGGGGCAGAATGCTGCACTGAAAATAAACGTGAGTGATAGAGAGGATCAATAAAGTCAAATTTGGTTTCGGAAAAGATTCATGAATTTTGTTTTGTTTTATTTACCATTTTTTATTAATGTTTGAATATAGTTGTCTCCATTTTCCCACCACCACTTTCCCCCACCCCACCCACCCCCACCTCCCACCCTCAATCATAAAATTTAAAACTTCTAGAATAGTCAAGGTAAAAGAGACATTCAAAAACAATATTAGGAATCTTTATAAAGGAGCCAGAATTATAGATACTGCAAAGGTAAAAAGATATTATGGATATTAGTTGCTTTGTCCATTCCACCTAAGTTTTAAAATTTACTAATAAACATTAGTAACATTCCACAGAAATATAACTTTACAAAATTAGTTTAAAAAATCTGAAGTGATAGAAACAGTTAAAAATGTTGAAGATGTAGATAAAACTTTCCCCAAAGGGAAAAATAGGCCCCTATGTTAGGCCCCTTGGTTGGTCAGTGGGTACCAGCCAAGCAAGGAACAAATAATTCCGAATGGAGGCCTGAAGAGAAATGAATAAGTAGTTGTGGGGAGTGATACAGGGTGTGGTTGAAGAGTCCATGGGGGAAGATTATGCAAAATGTTTTAATACATCTTTAATGGTTGAAATTTTATTCTAAATTAAGCAAAACAAAATTAGTAAATAGAATGAGAGTTTGTGGTGGAAGGAGGAGATGGGGGTGGAGACTGTGGAGATGGAAAGAAAAGAGTGGATATTTTAGAGGTGAAATGTAGATGACTAACTAACTAATGCATCTTATGTGAAAGATGGTGAGGAAAAGTACAAAGCAAAGTTGATCCCTGCATGTTTAGCAACTGGGTAAACAGTGAGGCCATCTTTGAAGAGGAAAGGTTTGAGGAGATATATATTTTTATTATGAATCTCCAAAACTCAAGCCATGACCAGTGTGGCTAAGGTGATTGGGTATTGTCTCACAAAGCAAAATGTTGCTGGTTCAATTCCCAGTTGAGGCACATACCTGGGTTGTGGGTTCAGTCCCCAGCTGGGGCATGTACGAGACAACTGATCAATGTTTCTCACTCACATTGATGTTTTTCACCTTCTCTTTCTCCCTCTCTTCCCCTCTCTCTAAAAAGTCAATAAATAAATCTTTAAAAAATAAAAATTAGAAGAATCTTCAAAACTTACAGTTGAATAAACTTATCTACTTGGAGTCATTCAAGTAAAGGTACTAAATAGACAATTGAATAAATATGTTTGAACTCAGAGGGCTCTCTTAACTAGAAATTTAAATCTAAGTGTTACCACCATATCTAGCAAAGCTAAAGCCATGGGAGCAGGTGCCATTACTCAAGTTACAGAGAAAAGCAAAGGGGCTCTAGAAGAAGAAGCTCTGTGGACCTCAAATATTGATAGGTATGGGAGTAGCAGCTACGCAGGTATGAGTAATGTCAGTACATAGTGTCATCCAACCCAAGAGAATAGACTGCTTCAAGATGAGAAATAGTTTATTGTGTTGGGTGTGAGAATTTAAAAAAAAATAAACACGTAGTTTATTCTTATATTATTATTTATTAATGTATTTTTCAGACCATAAGATGCACCTAGGTTTTAGAGGAGGAAAATAGGGAAAAAAAAGTTTGAAGCAAAAAAATGTAGTAAAATATTTAATAACATAAATTACATAATGTTTCACCAATGTAAATGTAAAACTACATTTGGACTATAAGGTGCACCCCCATTTTCCTCCCATATTTGGGGGGAGTGTGTCTTATAATCTGAAAAATACAGTCATTATTATTTTCCATATGGACAATGATACTTTTGTGTTACCCTGTATGTGTGTGAGAGTGTGCTTATCTTTGATGATTGACAGGTGCCTGGAATTGTTTATTTTGTTCCAGCAAACCTGTTAGAGGTAAAACTGATTTACAAGTTTGAGAGAGAAAGGATTGATTTAAATCATAAGATGTGGATCTAGTTAACTCAGAGATTCTCAACTCTGTCCAAGCTCATTAAAAATCACCTGGTGAGCCTGGCTGGTGTGGATCAGTGGTCTGAGTGGCAGCATGCAAACCAAAACCAAGGGTCACTGGTTTGATTCCCAGACAGGTCACATGCCTAGGTTGTGGGCTAGGTCCCTAGTAGGGGGCAGTCAAGAGGCAATCACACATCCATGTTTCCCCTCCTCCCTTCCCCTCTCTCTAGAAAAATAAATAAATAAAGTTTAAAAAAATCGCCTGGTGAACTTAAACACTACTAATGCCCAGACCTTACCCTGGGGTCTTGGGTAGGACCCATGGATTTTACTTTTCTAATCAATTAATTTATTAATTTATTAGTTAACATGTGCATTTATTAATTTATAAAAGCTCCCCAGATGATTCTAATGGACACCAAGGATTGAGATAGATCATCAAAGGTGTTTGATATAATCTCTGCTTCCATGTAATGATCTCTCCATGTGCTCTTAGGCTATCAACATAGAATTCCTCTTTGGTTTATCCTGATAAAATCAGAGAAATCCAGTAACATGTTATATATACTACCAAAACTAGATTAAAATAATATTAGTAAAAGTATAATGCACAGACCTAACAGTGCCAGTCAAAAGCAGTAATACATTGACAGTATTGAATTTTTACTTTTCCTATTCTTTAGCTCTAATTATGGTTAATGTGTCTGAATGCCTTTTCTTCTCATTTGGACAGTCTTTTTTTACTATTTATTATCTATGAGGAGAGATCCCAAAAATCCAGAATTATCTTCTGGAGAATGGCTCCCTTGTAGTACAAGCTTCCCCTGCTAGGTGAATGTTGGAGGAACCCATCTGAATCAGTGTACCAGCTAGCATTGCTGTGAGAGGCTGTGACTGGCTTCAGTGAATTTTTTTTTTACTTTCTCAGTGCGTTTGCCCATTTCATGATGGGTCATTTACCAGTGCATCTGCCCACACTGCACTGTGTGTTCAGTAGTTTTTGACCAAAATGGCATGACTCTGTGCCCCACCCTCCCTATTCACCCTGTCTCACCCAAGTGAGTATTTTTGTTTCTTTGGATGAAAAAAGTCCTCAAAGGGAAACACTTGGCCATTGTGGAAAGGGTGAAATGAAAAACAGCAGAACTAAAAGGCATCAAAATCAATGAGTTCAAAAACTGTTTTTATCAGTGGAAAAAATGTCTCAATAGGTGTATTACATCCAGTGGAGAGTACTTTGAAGCTGAGTGGAGTTTAAACATGTAAGAATAAATACACGTTTTCATAAATAAACTATGCATTTTTGGGGTCCCCTCTTGTACATCCTGCCACCCTGACTACAACATGAATTCCTTCGGATCAACATTTAAGTTTCACAGAGAGCCTAGTTAAATTTCAAAATTCAAAAGATATTTGATAAACATGTGGCTGAGTGACTTACTGCTACTTTCATGAGTCTATTTCAACTTCTTTCTGATGGAACTTATCAGGGAGGAAGGAAGTAGCCTTCATAGCCAGGTTCAAAAATAGTATCACTGGTTGCTAAAGGAGAATTCACATCTTCTATTCTTTTAGAGACTTTACATAGATTTATTTTGCCTTCTCACCTCCTCCCCAGTCTTAAAATATAACAATACCACAACAGTAACAGAAGCAATAGCAAAAGTTTATCCTCTTAATTCAGCTTTGGCTTAAGCCAGAACAGATGGTAAAACTTTTTTAAACCCAGCAATACTTGAGAAGCAATAAATGGAACTATGCTGCTGCTGCTGCCTTATACTTGTAAGAGCTACTGCACACTGGATGGTTAACAAATTCAAGAGAAAAAACTGGGGCATTTGTACACCATAAAAAGTATGTGTGTGTTAGTAGAAAACCAAAAACCAAAAAACAAAAAATGAGGACACTTTTAAGGATCAGCTCAAGGTCACATCAGTGCATTAAGAAGAAATAAAAAGTCAACAAACCACCTTTGCTCATGAAAAAAAACCACTGTTTCCCCTAAAGTAGAAGGAATGACTATGTTGAAAATAAAATAAAATAGAGACATCTTTCTAAATTGCCTAGTCTTGCAAACTCACCACAAAGAGCTGTGAGGCTTTAGAGAGTGATGGCTGTGGCCAGTTTTCCCATCACTGTTTTGCTTTTTCTTTATGCTCTTTTTGTTTTTTCTAACTCTGGCCATAATTAGTGCAATGTAAGAAAAACCTTGTCTTATAACCTGAAAACCTTTGGAAATTTGCTGATTCTGCAGTTTCCAATTTGAGCTGAGCCAGTTACCTTTCTGAGTTTCAGCTGGAACTTTTCTGCTCTTTGCCACCCAACTAATTTATTGATTTGATTTGACCCTTTTGATTTATTAAGAAATGTTGCCACTGGCCTTAGGGCTTCTTGGCAGAGATAAAAAAATGTTGATCCAATAATTAAATTAAATCTGTCATAAGGGTGGGGCAAGAATCAAATAAAAGAGAAAAATCCTCTCTTGGACAATGCCTGCAAAGAAAGAAAATTTGGATCTTGTCTTTGGGTATAACAAGAGGAATCCATGTTCACATCATTTCACAAACATCACCAGAACCTGCTTTGGCTTAAGCTCTGCTAAAGTGGAAATCTGTTTCATTAGCATCTGACAAACCCAGACCACAAACAGCGACACAAGAAATGAAGTTTAGGTTATCTGCATCCAGGTGAGAGTTTCAGAGCCTCATCTGTGATGGTGAGTATAGGAATAAAGTAAAGGGTACCTTTAGACAGTGTTTTCATGAAGGTTCTCTCTCTCTCCCTCTGTCCCTCCCTCCTTCTCTCTCCCCTCTTCCCTCCATCTCCATTATTCTGCCCACTCCTTTCTTCCTGAATATGATGCTTAAGAAAGAGGAGAGCAGCATTCAATGAGTTCACCTAGTTCGTCCAACAAGCTTTCACTTGTAGAGTCTGACTCAGGAGGGAATGTATTCTCTTTGCTTTTTAATTTCCTTAGATTTCTCACCTCTCTCCATTCACCAGTTCTCTTTCGCTTTTTTTATCTTAGTCTCTCCCCGCACTATACCCTAAATGGCTGAAGGATGGGATAGGGCTTCTGTTTCTTTTTCACTGCCTGCTCCAAGCATTGACTGAAGCATTATTAAAGCAAAAATAGTTGCAACAGAATTGCAGTTGAATACATCTAATAACACACTCATTTATTCATTCAACAAGTATTTATTATGTACCAGACACTTTTTAGGCTGTGGGCATAGGGAGATGTCCCAGACAGATACATTTCCTCTCGTGAAACTTCCTTCTAGAAATCAAGAGACTCCTTAAATGATCCTTGGTTCCTACCTTTTGACTCATAAAAGGATTCCAGAAGATTTGCATGGGTTAAAAAAAATAAGCCAGGCTCTCCTAGGAAGAATTCTGGAGGCTCTGAAGTGTGTTTCCTGAGGAAGCACGGCAGAAGGGGGCTGCAGGTTATATCTCCTCCCCACCCCGTGCTTTTCCTTTTCCATATGATTATGTTACCCTTCAGGAACCCTTCCCTCTTAATCTCCCCTTTTCTTTTTACAGAGAGAAAGTCAGGGTATTATCTACTTGCAACCAAAAGAAAAAAAAATCTTTGTTCCATTGAGTTTCCTGATTGACTTGAAGAGTGCTAAGAATTTGTTAGTTTGATATTTCTCCCTTTAGTGATTGAGGGAAATCTCTGATGACATTACTAGCTCCTGGGGGTAACACTTTAAATCAACACAGAATGCTGTCATCCTGTGCTAGTTGTGATCAGCTGGAGTGATTTTGAAGAGGGGGGCGTGTGGAGCAAAAGCTTCAAAACAACTTGTCTCTTCTAGGGCTTAGTGACTCTTAAGCAATCATGGCTCTACACTCACACCCAGAAGATCATGCTCTGCCTGCCTTTCCGGCTGCGGAGCCAGGCAAGGAGCCAAGCCATCAGCGTGCTGCGGAGATAGTCATGCAGTGTGGGCACAGCAATGTTCTGAGCTAACCAAGCAGCAGCAGATACAGAAAATCTCTTTGGAAGGCTAATGTCAGCAGTCAGGGTTCATACGCTGCTCTGCAGGATATCAGAGTGATATTAGCATGCAGGGCTTGCCTTTCCCTGAGCCAGGTGATGACATTTTCTTGTGGCCAGACAGGCCCTTGTGGAGAAAAGGGGTGGGATCCTCACTTAACGCAGAGAACATCACATTCCTATGCAAATTATTGATTGATGTATTTATTATTTTTAAAGGCTGAATACATGAAAACAATGAGAGATGAGAGCAGTGTTTATGAAGATGAGGCATGGGGAAGGAAGGAGGTAACCAACATGGGAAAACTGAAAACACCCCACGCTAAAATCAGTGTATAGTATCTTGTAACATAGACAATGCACGGAGTTCAATCCTGTACTGACACAGTGGAAACACAATTGTTCCTGGTGCTTGGTCTCTTTCCTGGTTGCATTACAAAGTGTGAATATGTGTGTTCTCATATTTTTATGGCAGACATTGTTGACTGGATATCATTGTATTTGTATTACTATATAATGAATTTCTTAATCTTCATCATTGTTCTATTTTCCTAATTTTTCATAATTCAGATTACAATAAAATTGATCATTTCAGACAGACATTTTGATTGAGAGATCTTATTAAAATTAATGCATAAGAGTAGACATTCTCAATCAAAAAGGTATGAAAATCATCACTTTATTTTAATCTTCACTTGAGGTTATGTTTTTTATTGATTTTAGGGAGACAGAAAACAGAGAGAGAGACAGACAGATAGAGAGAAACATCGATCAGTAGCCTCCTGTACATGCCCCTACTGGGAATCAAATCTGCAACCTAGGTGTGTGCCTTGACCAGGGGTGGAACTGTGACCTGTTGGTGCATGGGCTGGTGCTCCACTCAGCTGAGCCCCCTGGTCAGAACATCAGAGTTCTTAATGTTTTATCATTCTGTTTAAGAAGTTTATATCAATTTATAATGTTACAAACAGTGAGTGAGTAGACACAATTATCTAGCCATCACTCAGTACTAAATACATGAAAATTGTAATGCTGTATACCATCTTTCACACCACATTTTTAAGTTGCTAGTGTGAATAAACTTTTCTACTGTGTGATCTTTTTTAGTTTTTTTAAAGATTTTATTTATTTATTTTTAGAGAGGGAAAGGGAGGGAGAAAGAGAGGAAAATATCAATGTGTGGTTGCCTCTCACAGGCCCCCTACCTGGCCCACAACCCAGGCATGTGCCCTGACTGGGAATCGAACCACCGACCCTTTGGTTCTGGTTCGCAGGCTGGCAATCAAGCCACTGAGCCACACAGGCCAGAACTTTGCTATCTTTCTTGGATGAGGTCACCCTCTTTTAATTGTTGTCATTGCCCTTCTTTTGAAGATACAAGATACTTATACATCATCCGTTAAAAATTAAGAAAATATTACATTATATTTATTTTGATGCAATTTGAAATAAGACCACTTTAAACATCTACAGGTAATTGTTTGGCAGTTTTGTAATATAATTATTTTATTGTATTTTCCCCATTACCATTTATTCCACTTATACTCCCCTCCCTCCACAATCACCATCTGTTGTTCATGAATCCTTTTTCCTTTTTGCTCAATCCCTTCACTACCAAACCCTGCCCCTATAGCTGGGATCTAGCTCTGTATGAGTCTGTTTCTATTTTTGCTTGTTAGTTTAGTTTGTTCACTAGATTCCACATAGGAATGAAATCATGTGGTATTTGTCTTTCTCTCACTGGTTTATTTCACTCAGCATGATGTCCATCCATGCTGTCAAAAAGGGTAAAATTTTCTTCTTGTATTACATTGTGTAAATGTCCCATAGATGTTTTATCTACTCATCTACTGATGGACACTCAGGCTGCTTCCATATTTTTGTGACTGTAAATAATACTGCAATGAACGTGGAGGTACTTATGTTCTTTTGAATTAGTGTTTTGGGTCTCTTTGGATATATTCCCAGAAGTGGGATCACTGGGTCACAAGGCAGATCCATTTTTAATTTTTTGAGCTATCTCCATATTGCTTTCTGAGACCTTAGTCAAGTCTGTCAGTTAAGAAGTAGGAATTTTACTATTCATTTACATATAAAGAATGAAAATAAATATATCTTTATGAAGAGAAATCTTCATAAGGCTGATGTAAATACCGTGTATAATATATGGAGAGTGAGATGCAGGGTCTCATTCTCCTTTACTGCACATATAAAGATAAAATGATTAGTCTTAGATCCTATCTTTTTTTCCTTGCCATTCAATAAAATACTTGTCTCTATGATATTACCAAAATTTATAAAGTGATTTGGACTCCTCAGAACTGCATATTTTATAGGTTTTATACATTAATAGAAATAAAAGGTTTATACAGTGGTATCTAGATACTGGCTGGCTTCAGAACTCATCAAACCTGGTACTCATCAAATTTTGATGAGGAAAAATGTTTCAGCACTTGATGCTTGCTCACCACTTGTCGCACTTGCTAGAATTTGTATGAGTCACAACTATAACCTGGAAGAGAAAATGCTGTATCAAGCATTGCTTGCTTGCCGTTCATTGGAAGGAATTGTCGACGAGTACCGAGATATCACTGTATTTCAAAATCAAACCCATTCCCAATTATCCAGGAGATATAAAATACTTCTATATTTCAGCTAGTTCCTGAATGTGTTTCAGAAATATGTGTTGTCACACACAAAAAAAGATAAAATACCATTTTGGAACAAGAAATTTTCTGTTTTTGTCTCAAATTCTCTTCTATTTTTTTAGGAAAGTAAATGACTTTATCTGTTTAAGTCTTAACTTCTTCATCCATCAAATGAATGAAGGATCTTTTTAACTTATCAAAGCTTTTGATGATTTGGAAGATAGCATTACTTAAGATAAGACAGAGACACATTTTAAAGTATAAAATTCTGGACAACTTTATATTAAAGCTGTCCCATCAAGAAATTTCTGTGTTACCAGTCCTGTGCATACTGTTTAATAGGAGAGAAATTTTAGTCAAATTGCTTTTACTAATATCTTATTATTAAAATCATTCTGCTTATGCATGCCCAACTACCCTGAAAGCTACTGAAGAAACTTTAAATGAATTAGATTTTACACTGGGAAAAAACCAAGTAGTATTCCTCCTGCATGTCTCCTTACTACTCACACAAAACACTCTTCACTTCTGATACTTCTGGTACCAAATGCGTGGGAGTTTTCCCTACACCACACAACTCTATGAGGCTCCAGCTGGGCATTCTCCATTTTAACTGAGCATCGACATTGTTAACCTGGAGATCGTGTCACGTCCCACAGCTTAAGGGCTTAGTACCACAAGGCTGCCCCTTCTTCAGATGCCTACCACAAGTAGTAGGTCCTCTGGTTACACACAATTTCTACCTGACTTGGCTACAAATCAAAGGTTTTTATGACTTCTTCCCTTGGGATTTAATTACTTGTTGGAGCAGCTCACAGAACACAAGAAGATACTTGCACTTACCAGCCTAGGTAAAGGATACAGGTAAATACCCAGATGAAGAGATACGTAGGGTGAGATCTGGGAGGGTCTCCATTGCAGAGGAGCTTCTGTCCCAGTGGAGTTAGGGTACATCACCCTCCTGGTGTGTGGATGTGTTCACCAACTTGGAAGCTCTCTGAACCCCACACTACTGGGATTTTTATGGGGTTTCCCCACATAGGCATGATCCATCATTAACTCCAGTTTTAGCCCTTCTCCTGTCTCATGAGGATGGGAGAGGAGCCTAAACATTTCAAGCTTGTAATCATGGCTTAGTGTTTTCCATGACCAGCTTTCACCTAGGAGGCATCAGAAACTCACCCAGAGTCACCTCGTTAGTACAAAAGCTATGCCTATGACCCAGGAAATTGCAACGGTTCCAGGGGACCTAAGTCAGGATCTGGGTCAAGACCACATAGTACAACAAAAGATGCTCCTGGTGCTTTTATCACTTAGGAAATTATTAGGGTTTAGGAGACTTGTGCCAGGAACCAGGGGCAGAGACAAAATCTGTCCACCAGGTCTTCCACTTTAGTTCAGAATATGACACCAAAACACAAGAAAAGCTAATAAAAACATTAGGCTGGGTATAATAAATTATTGCAAATAAATATTGAGGACAATTGCCTAAATTAACCCTAAACATTAAACAAGGGAATTTAAAAAGAAAACTCTAAAGCTTTTGTTGTACTCTTCACCATTCATCATATGCAAAGTTAAAACATGTTTCTCTGATGAGAATTTTCAAGCCTTTTCAGCACTGTGAAGAAATAAAGCTGTGGAAAATAAAGCAGTGCACTAACCACTAAAATTTAGTAGGAAGAATAAAACTTTATTGTTCATTTTTTTCCTAATTAAACTTTATAGATTTCTTGATGTTAATCAGTACACAAAATGTCTGAAATGTTTATTTCCTGAAACAACCACGGACTGATTCTTAAATTATCCAATAGCTCTGAGTAGAGAAAAAGTGAATTGGAAATTGTTTCTTAATTATAAAGCTTTCATGGGGAGGAAAAAATTAAAAAAAACTGAGCTAAATTACAATGGCATAAAACTGGGAAGCAACTCAGAATTTTTCTTCTCCAATTTGTTTCTCACTTTTATTCAGCTAGGAGAGAGTTGATCCTTCAGGTGATGATTACTTCCTCACCACCAGGAGAATATTAACTGTACTGATGTTAGAAATCATTGACTTGGGACAGTCCTTCACCATTCATTAATTCTTGGACTGAATGGGCTGTGTAACAGAGAGGAGATGATAAACAAAATGTAAATGGAGATGCCAAATTATGATCACTTTTTTGGTACATGTTTCTATGAGTAAATATTTCATAGTTTGCAGTCTTCTACTACACCCTTAGTTATGTTTTCTATCTTTCCTCCAATCTATGGGGATAGTAATCCATCTTTCCTGGGCTAACATAAGGGATTAGTGGAAATGTGAATGAACATGTCATCTTTTGCAATCTCTCTCTCTTTCTCAAAGAGTAATACTAAAAGAGTAGTAGAAGGTATGAGACCATTCTAATTCTAACCAAGCAATAGATATTCAATATTTACGTGGTATACAAGGGAAGACTTTTTTTGGATCTTCCCAAAATGGTCTGCATTTCTTAGGCCATTATCAACAACTGCAATGTATAAGAAATGTATAAGAAGGCAACTGGAAAATTGTAGTCATTTAAGATTATTGATTCTTATAATCAAACAATTGAACAGATCTGTCTATTCCAGCACCAATGTATCTCTAGTATCCAACTCTTCCATTGTTCTCTCCATTTTACTGCTTCAGTTTAGTGTCTCATTATTTCTTTTTTATTCTTATATTATTACTTATTATTGTGTTATTTTCTTTTTTAATTTTACTATATTTTTCTATGCCATTTATCCCCTTATATTCCTTATGCTCCCAAATCACCACTGTTGTCCATGTCCATGAGTCCTTTTTCCTTTTTGCTCTGTGCCCTCACCTCCAACAACGCCCATCACTGTCATCCTGCTCTCCATGAGTCTGTCTCTATTTTGCTTGTTAGTTATGTTTATTCATTAGATTCCACATATGAGTGAAATCACATGGTATTTGTCTTTCTCCAGCTGGTTTATTTCACTTAGTGTAATGTTCTTCAGGTCCATCCATGCTTACACAAAGGGTAAAATTTTCTTCTTTTTTTACAACCAAGTAGTATCCCATTGTGTAAATGTGAGGTGATAGCTCATTGTGGTTTTAATTTGCATCTCTCTGATGATTAGTGACATTGAGCATCTTTTCATATGTCTATTGGCCATCTGCATATCCTCTTCAGAAAAATGTCTTTCAGGTCCTTTGCTCATTTTTTAACCGGATGTTTTGTTACTTTGGTGTTGAGTTTAACAAGATATTTATATTTTAGATATTAACCCTTTATCAGATGTATCAGCAAATATGTTCTCCATTCTGTAGGTTGTCTTTTTATTTTGTTGATGGTTTCCTTTGATGTGCTAAACCTTTTTAGTTTGGCATAGTCCCATGGGTTTATTTTTGTTTGTTTGTTTCCCTTGCCTGGGAGATATATCAGGTAAAATATTGCTATGAGCAATGTTCAATATTTTACTGCCTATCTTTTCTTCTACAATTGTTATGGCTTCTGCTCTAACATTTAAGTCTTTAAAACACTTTGAATTGTTCTTTTGTGTGGTATAAGAAGGTGGTCTAGTTTTATTTTTCTGCATGTATCTGTCTAATTTTCCCAACACCATTCATTAAATAAACTATCTTTAGCCCATTGTATGTGCTTGCTTCCTCTGTCAAATATTAATTGACTATAAAGGTGTGGGCTCCTTTCTGAGCTCTCTGTTCTGTTCCATTGATCTGTGTGTCTGTTGTTATGCCAGTGCCATGCTGTTTTGGTTACTATGGTTGCATAATACCAGTTGGTATTAGGTGGTGTGATTCCTCCAACTTTGTTGTTTCTCAGGATCACTGCTGCTATGCAAGGTGTTTTGTGGTTCCATATAACTTTTTAAAATATTTGTTCCAGTTCTGTGAAATACATCATTGGAATCTTGAAAGGAATTGCACTGAATCAATAGATTGCTTTGGGTAACATTTGTTTATTTATGTGTTTGATATTGTAATAATTTTAATTTTTCATATCCATGAACACAATATATGCTTCCACCTATTCATAGCTTCTTCATTTCTTTCTTCAGTGTCTATAATTTTCCCAGCACAGGTTTTTACATACTTAGTTAGATTTACTCCTAGGATTTTATTCTTCTTGAAGCAATTGTGAATGGTCTTTTTTTCTTAATTTCCCCTACTGATAGCTCACAATTGGTATATAAAAATGCAACTGATTTCTGAATGTTAATTTTTTTATCCTGCTACTTTGCTCAATCATTTATCAGTTCTTGTAGTTTCTTACTGGAATCTTTGGGGATCTTATGTCCATTATGTCCATTATCCATGTCCAATCTTATGTCCATTATCATATCATCTGCAAATAAAGACAGTTTTACTACTTTCTTTCCAATTTGGATGCCTTTTATTTCTTCTTCTTGTCTGATTACTATGGTGAGGACTTCCGGTAGTATGTTGAATAAGAGAGGTAAAAGCAGACATCCTGTCTTGTTCCTGATCCAGGAGGAAGGCTTGTAGTTTTGCCTGTTGAATGTGATGATGACAATGGGTTTGCCATGTATAGCCTTTATTATTTTTGGGTATGTTCCCTCTATTCTCACCTTGCAGAGAGTTTTTATCAAAAATGGCTGCTAGATTTTATCTAATGCCTTTACTGCCTCTGTCGATATAATCATGTGTTTTTTAATCCTTCATTTTGTTTATGTGGTGAATCACATTTATTGATTTGTAAATGTTCTACCAATCTTGCATTGTTAGAAAAAATCCCACTTGATCATGGTGTATAATCCTTGGATGTATTGCTATATTCCGTTTGCTAATATTTTGTTGAGGATTTTAGTATCTGTGTTCATTAGGAATATTAGTCTATAAAATTTTTGTAGTGTCTTTATTCATTTTTGGAATTAGAACACTGCTGGCCTCGTAAACTCATTTTAGGAGTGTTCCCTAGTTTGAATTTTTAAAATTAGTTTGAGAAGGATAGGTATTAGTTCTTCTCAGAATGTTTGGTAAAATTCACCTGTGAAGCCATTTGGTCCAGGGCTTTTGTTTTTTGGGAGTTTTTTTTTATTATTGCTATAGTTTCAATAGGTGAAATCTGTCCATTCAGATTCTCTGATTCTTCCTGATTTAGTTTTATAAGAATGAGTGTCTTTAGGAATTTATCCATTTTGTCCAGTTTGTTGGCATATAGTGGTTCATAATATTCACTTAAAATCCTTTGTATTTCTTTGTTGTCCATTGTTATTTCCCTCTTTCATTTCTGATTTTATTTATTGGCGTCCTTTCTCTTTTTTGCTTGATGAGTCTGGTTAAATGTTTGTCAATCTTATTTATACTTTGAAAGAAGCATCTCTTGGATTCACTGATCTTTTGTATCATTTTTTAGACACTATTTATTTTTTTCTGCACTGATATTTATTATTTCCTTTCTTCTACTCACTTTGGGTTTTGTTGTACATGTTCAATTTCCTTTAAGTGTAAAGTTAGATTGTTCATTTGAGCTTTTTCTTTTTCTTTTTTTTTTTTTGAGATGTGCCTATAATGCTATCAATTTCTCTCTTTGGGTTTCCTTCCCAGTGTCCCACAGATTTTGGATTGTTGTGTCCTTATTTTAATTTCTTTCAAGGCATCTTTTGATTTCTTCCTTGATCTAATTGTTGACATTTTCATTGCTTAATAACATGTTATTTAGCTTCCATGTCTTTGTGTATTTTTCTGTGTTCTTGTAATTAAATTCTTGTTTCATAGTATTGTGGTCAGAGAAGATGCTTGATGTGATTTCAATACTCTTAAATTTATTGAAACTTGTTTTGTGTCCTAACATGTGGTCTATCCTAGAAAACATTCCATGTGTGCTTGAAAAGAATGTATATTATGCTGTTTTGGGGTAAAGTGCTCTGAAGATATCAATTAAATCCATGTGATCTAGTGTGTCATTTAAGTGCTCTGTCTTCTTGTTGATTTCCTGTCTGAGAGATCTATCTTTTGAAGTCAATGGGGTCTTAAAATCTACCCCTGTATGTCTCTTGATCTCTCCCTTTATGTCCGTAAAGATTTGTGTTACATATTTAGGTGCTCCTACGTTAGGCGCGTGAATGTTTACTAGGGTTATATCCTCTGGTTGGATTGTTCCCTTTATCATTATCTAATGTCCTATGTCTCTTATTATAGCTTTGATTAAAGCCTGTTTTGTTGGATATAAGTACTACTACCCAAGCTTTTTTTCCCCTTTCCATTTACATAAAATATCTTTTCTCCATCTCTACTTTTAGTCTGTATATCTTTCTATCTGAGGTGAGTCTCTCAGAAACAGCATATATATGGGTCTTGTTTCCTTATCCATTCAGCTCCCTGTGTCTTTTGGTTGGAGTATTTAAGCCATTTATATTTAAGGTGACTATTAATAGATATGTGCTTAGTGTCATTTTTTGTTAGACTACTTTCCTCTTGTTTTTCTTTCTCTTTTTTTTTTTTATTCTTCTTAAAGCAAGCCCTTTAACATGTATTGCAGTACTGTTTTGGTGTTAACAAACTCCTTTATGTTTTTCTTGTCTGGGGAGCTTTTTATTTCTCCTTCAATTTTAAATAATAGTCCTGCTGATAAAGTAGCCTTGGCTGTACATCCTTGCTTTTCATCACCTTGAGTATTTCATGCCAAACCCTTCTGGCCTGAAATGTTTCTGTTGAGAAATTAGATGACAGTCTAATTGGAACTCTCTTGTATGTAACTACCTGTTTTTCTCTTGTGGCTTTAGGATTCTCTCCTTGTCTTTAAGCTTTGCCACTTTAATTATGATGTATCTTGGTGTAGGCCTCTTTAGGTCCATTCTATTTGGGACTTTAAGCACCTCCTGAACTTGTGTGTCCTTTTCCTTCACTAGACTAGGGCAGCTTTTGGTCATTATTTCTTCAAAAAGCTTCTCAATCCCTTGCTCACTCTCTTCTCCTTCTGGTATTCCCATAATGTGGATGCCATTATGCTTCATGTTGTCCCAAAGGTTTCTTAAGCTCTCCCCATTTTTTAATTATTTTTTTCTATTTGCTGTTCTACTTGTTTTTTTTCCTACCTTGTCTTCCAAATCTTTGATTTGGTCTTCTCTTTCATCTAATGTACTATTTATTTCTTCCAGTGCATTGTTTATTTCAGATATTGCATTCTTTATTTCTGACTTGTCCTTTTTATTATTTCTCTGTCTTTTTTCCCATGCTATTGAGTATCCTTATAATCAGTACTCTAAATTATATATCTGATAATTTACTTGCCTCCATTTCATCTATCTCTTCCTCTGGAGAGTTCTATTTTTCTTTCTTTTTGGAACTGTTTTTTTTTTTTTTTTTGCCTTCCAACTTTGGCTGCTTCTTTTTATTTATTTCTAAGCATTAGGTAGATCTGCAAAGGCTCTGTTTCAGCTCTATGTCAGATACTGCCTGCGACTGGCCTTCGGCAACCTGTTTGGAACTATCAGCTCTGCACAGATTGTGGGTCCCCCTGCTGGAACTAGGTGAGTGCAGAAAGAACCAGGCTGTGCACTAGGGCTGGCTTTTACCAGCATCAGGCCTGTGTGAGGTTCAGCCAAAGTCTTGAAGCTCCCAGAGATATGCTTTTGCTGTTACACTTAATCACTGAGATAGTCTCCAGCTATAGTCAGCAGTCTGGTTTAAGCTCCACAGGGTGGTGTGATATGTATTCCTGTGGGTGGGGCTATTGCTTTCCCTCAAGCTGATGCCACTTGGAGGGGATTGCTCTGCTTGAGAAAGATGGCCTCTGCAGTATCAGGAATAACTCTGCACAGAGATCCTGTGCAGAGTTATTCCTGTGGCTATTCCTTCAGTTCTCTCCCCAGAGTCACTAACCCCACGTGTCTGTAGTCCACTCTGCCATCCCTCTGCCAAAGCCCAGGGTAAGTGTCTGCAAATGAGATTTTGAGCACTGGCCCTTTTAAGAGGCTCTCTGTATCTCTAGTGATCCCCTGCTGGTGGACACAAACCCTGTTGTTTTTTACAGCGAGATGTAGTTGGCTTCCTTTCCTGGTTTTGGTGCTGTAGGCTGGGGAGCTCCACTTGGGTTTAGACCCCACGCTTCTCAGGGGGATCCCACTGGCCACGGAAATATCTCCAACTTCAGCTGCCACCTGTGGGAGCCCAGCCAGCTCTCTCATGTCTCTGCACTTGCTACTAGTCTCATTGTGGGAATGTGCTTTCTTCTGTCTGTCTGTGGTTATAAGGCTTTTCTCCAGCTAGTTTTCAGTTGGTTATTGAGGATATTTGTTCTTTAATTTAGTTGTAATTCCAGTTTGGTGCTGCAAGGAGGTAGTGTGGCTTCCACCTATTCCTCTGCCATCTTAAAAATTATAGTGTCTCATTATTTCTTGATTGATTTTTCTAGACATCTCCTATGAAGAAGTCTTGTTTACCATCATACTCCCAAATTTTATACCATTTTTCCAATTCTACCTTGGTGATTTTTTTCTAAAATGGACATCAGAGTATATCTTATCTCCATTTATAAATATGTTTCCAGCAACATGTCATGCTAGAAATCTTTAAGAACTCATCTAACTAAAAAATAAACAAAATGTTGGATGAAGGCTTAAAAATCTTTTAAATAAATGAATGAAAAGAAATAAAGTAATACAAGTCTTCAAAACCAAACCAACAGGAAAGCATAAATCTCACGATATATAAGAGAGCACAGAAGCTGACCCTGGAATCATCTCCCAGTTTCTGGTGAACCAGATCTTCAGAGTGTCAGAGCAAGGGCAGTACTGCACAAGCTACAGGAGCGGACTCAGTCTAAGGCAGAGTAAAGTCGGACATCGGATCAGAGAATCCCACCTGAAGAAATGACCTCTGCTCACCTACTAGGGGAACAGTGGTACTGAAAGAGAAGAATGGGGTGGGGGCGGGGAACAAAGCAAAAACCAACCAAACAAAAAGTTTTTTAAATTGTACCACATAGAATTATGATAACAAATTCTTATTTTGACTTCTGCTGTGATTGAAAAAAAAATCTTCTCTGTCAATTTGTTGTCATAAACCAGCTTTAACAGGGCTATGGGATATTAGTCACAGAACTTGCCCAAAGCATCCTCTAAATTGTATTTATAGTGATCTTAGGTCAGTGGCACCATGGTACATGGAAGAAGTGATGCTAATCCTCTTTAGAAGAACACACATTAAAAACTCACTTGTTGCCCTGACCAGTGTGGCTCACTTGGTTGGGTATCATCTCACAAAGCAAAAGTCACCAGTTTTATTTCTGGTCAGGGCATATCCTAGGTTGCAGGTTTCCCCCCTGGCCAGGGGGCATACAAGAGGCAGCTGATGGATGTCTCTCTCTTGCATTGGTGCTTATCTACCTCTCTTTATCCCTCCTTCCTCTCTTTAAAAATAAATTAATAAAATATTTTTTAAAAACCTCAGTTTTCAAAATTCTATAGGTAAAATTTTATTTAAAAAATTACTGAATTAAAAAAAAACAGGAGGCAACAACCTATAATAAATGAAATAAAAGGAAATGTAACATTTAAATTTAGGCAAAGAGACAAGATTCTCAAATTAAAAATAATGTAAAACATTCAAGCTTTTAATCCATATTGAGTTAATTTTTGAAGTATAAGATGTTGGTTCAGTTCCATTCTTTTGTATGTGACTGTCCAGTTTTTCCAATACCTTTTATGAAAGAGACTATTTTTTCCCTTTCTATGTTCTGGTTTCTTTGTTGTACATTAATTGATCATATATCCATGGGTTTATTTCCAGGCTGTCTATTCTGTTTCATTCATCTATGTGCCTGTTTTTCTATGCCAAGACCATATTGTTTTGATTACTACAGTTTTGTGATATAGTTTGAAGATAGGAAGTTCAAAGTCTTTACCTTTGCTCTTTCTAAAGATTGCTTTGATGATTTAGGGTCTTTTGTGGTTCTATACAAATTTTAAGATTGTTTGTTCTGTTTTTGTGAAAAATGACATTGGGATTTTGACAGAGATTGCATTGAATCTATAGATCACCTAGGTTAGTACAGTCCTTACAATGTTGTCAATAGGTTCTTGAAAACTGAGACTTTAAGTGAAACTACATGTAACAAAACCAGCTTTAGCATAAGCTAATTGATATAAACAAGAGTAAGTTCCTACAGCATATTCTGGTCTTAAAAGCATCACCAAATAAAGACTCAAAACACTTCTATGTTAAACATTGAAATGAATGTGAACTATACATATATTTAAGAAAGATGAATACGAACTAGTAATATGCAGGCATACCTTATTTTATTGAGTGTCGCTTGATCTTCACAGGTGTTGTATATTTTACAAATCAAAGTCAAGAACCTCCACCAGCAAAAATATGACTCATTTTATTGTGATACTCACTTTCTTATGGTAGTCTGGAACCAAGCCAACAATATTTCTAAATTTTGCCTATAACTCTTTTTCAATTCACTTATTCTAGTTCACATTACCCACATGGACAAAGCCTCTCCCAGCAGCTCGGGTAGCAAGGCCGGCACCCGCCCTGACAGGGATGCCCGTTGTTGCAGGGTGCACTCACATCCACACCCACACTTACTCAGACTGGGATGATTTAGGCACACCAGTTCACCTAACAGGAACATCTCTGGGGCGTGGGAGGAAACTTGGAGCACCTGTAGAAAACCCACTGGGATGTGGGGAGAACATGCAGGCTCCACCTAGACAGTGGCCCTGACAAGGAATCAATATTTGTTCTCATCAATGTGATCATGAAACATTATTACAGAGGATCTTCTGTATGGACAGTTTAACAATATTGATTCTTCCAGTCAAGCAACACAAAATATTCTTCCATTTATGTGTTTTCTTCAATGCTTTGAAGTTTTCAGTGTATAGTTCTTTCACCTCCTTGGTTACATGTATTAGATATTTTATTCTTTCTAATGCTATTGCAAAAGAAAATGTTTTTTTTTATTTCACTTTCTGGTAGTTTGTTATGAGTATATAGAAACATGGATGATTTTTATATATTGATTTTGCATTCTGTGACTTTACTGAATTTGTTTATTAGTTGTAATGTTTTTTAGTGGAGTCTTTAGGGTTTTTTGCATAAAAAAACCCTAAAGTTTTTTAATGCAGAAAAGAACCTGTCATCTCTAAATACAGTTTTACTTCCTCTTTTCTGATTTGAATGCATTTATTTCTTTTTATTGTCTAATTGCTCTGGCTGGGCCTTCCAGGATTGTGAGGAATAAAAGTGGTGAGAGTGCGCATCTTTATCTTTACCTTGCTCCTGATCTTAGAGGAAAAGCCTTGAACTGAGTGTGATGTTAGCTAAATTCATATAGGCATATATACAGGTTGATATATATAGGTGTGTAGTAATACATATGTGTTTTAGGAAGTAGGGTAAGGGGCTGATGTTTATATGTAATGACATAAATTTTTACATGTGCAATAATGGGAAATAGTCTCCTGATAAACCTCTGCCCAAAACATCTAGTTTTCAGGACTGGGTTTCTGACCTTAAACTGAGATGCACTGCAATATAGTCTTGTCTGTATGCTCACAACTTCAAATTTACACTGTTTGGTTAGATTCCCAAGCCATTTACATGGTGGTGGATGCCCGTTGCTACAGCTCCATCAGCATCTACTCCTTCCTGCTGCAATGCCGGTGAGGCTGCCTTGGCCTCCATGTGTTCGTGGGTGACAGTCTCTCTCTCTCTCGCTCTGGATGCTTCACTCCTTCCAAACTCAGCTCAGATGTCATTTCTGCCCTGGCTCCCCCAGCTCCTATGCTCCCCTAATATCCTTTGAGTCATCTGTCATAGAAGACAGTAGGGCATTCAAACTGAGAATTAATGTCTCTATTTCCCATACTAGTCTATAAGCCTCTTGGGAGAAAGGACTTCTTTCATATGGTGATGACAGTGGGTTTTAAATAAATGTTTATAACAAGTAAATAAATTAATCCATAAAATAATATAGATCACTATAGATTAATTTTGAGGAAGGGGTTTAAGGACAAAATGGACCTCAAAGATATAAATGATAAGAGAAGAAAGCAGAAGGCATAGAAACAGGCAAAAAAATGATATGGGTTTGGAGAACAGAAAGTGAAAATTTCATGAGAGGGGTATGAAAGAAAAATTGTGAAGTAAAAGTGACTGAGAATTGGAAAAATCTATCTTTGCTTTTAATATTGTGACCCATTATATAAATCTTTAATATTTAACTTCCAGGCTAAGTTGTATACTCTGATGTCTACACACACACACACACACACACATGCTTCTGGGGTGCTGCCTGAAATTCTTCTTGATACTCTCTATACATATCAGATATCAATGAATTTTTAAGAATTAAATACCGCCCTCCCTGCTCTACTTCCACTTAAAGACCGCCAACTCTTAATGTACTAGCTTAAGATGAATTTCTTGTTATATCATATAGTTGATTCATTAAAAAAAAACAGTAAATAAATCCTTGCCCTGCTGCGCCTTGGGGTTATTCTCCTGAAGAAGTCTTATACTGACTGAGAAAATCATGTGAACCACAACTGTCTAAATGAACTTTCCAAGATGATGGAGACATTTTATCTGTGTCATCTGCTATAGGAGCTATGTGGCTCCTGACATTTGAAAGATGTCTAGTTAGTGTTACTGAGCAACTGGATTTTTTATCCTATTTAAGTTTAATTAATTTATATTTAAACAGCCATTTGTAGCCAGTGTTTACTGTATTGGGCTGCACAGTTCCGGAATATGTGTGAGAAACCTAAAATGTAGTCATTACTTCTACACCACCAAGTAGTCCAGCTTTCCTTCTGACGCTTTCTCCAGGACAGCTGGTTGAGAAATAGAAGAGCTGGAATGCTTAACTTCTAATTTGCCAGGTGCCATTGGAGAATGGCAATCTTTAATAGGAATTAAGAGGGAGCTAGGCCATGAAAATATACTCATTCCTGACTGTTACACATGAATGGCCGACAAAATCTCTGTATAATCAGTCTATCAAGAAAAGTTATAATTAGAATCTTATTTATTTCCTTCTTGTGGAACGTCGGGCTCCTTTTACCACATTAACACAATCAGTGCTAAAAGGCAAAAGGAAATTGGCTTTGGCATGCATATCATTCTTATGGTACCCGTGAGATTTTCAACATAAGTCAGAGAAGCATTCTGGATTCATGTTAAGAGTGTTTCTTGTGATCAGACTGGCCTAAATAATACATGAGCCCACACGTACAAACATATTTCATGTCAGCTGCTATGGAGATAGCATCACTAACTATCCCTGGTAACTCTTTCCAGCCCTCCAGATGTCTACTTAGCCTGGTTGTTAACGTTTGCTCAGAACGACTCGTGTCTAATTTAAAAAGTTTCTCCAAGCATTGGGTGCATGGACTCATGTTTTGGAAATGGGGTTATTATGCAAAAAGCTAGGGTGTGGCCTACAAATTCGCATTTTAATATGCACTCTTGTGACCCTGATACAGGAATCCCTCCATTATGTTTGAAAACATCGTAGTTGGGCTGTAGGACTCCTTAGAGGACCTGACCACAGACCGTGGGCACACAGCATGGTGATACACATTAATGAGACAGCCAGGCTCTAAGAGGTAGGCCATTTCAGTTTCACCAAGAAAACATATGCTTACAGAGATGGCCTGTGCATTTTTAAGGTGGGAGGAGGAGGTATAGTCATACACATTCTAGAAGAAGGCATTTAGAAGTAGAAAATTTTCAGGAAACTGAACTAGTCCATAGAAATTACATCAGGTTTTGCAAATGAGTAACTGTCGGAGACCACAAGCCCTTTTCCCTCAGTGAGATACCCCGATCACCTCGTGGTTAACAGATAGTAATCTCTCTGTTGTTTCTCTTTTCTTCTTCATAATGTGGAGATAAAAGCAAGCACCGACCTGAATCAAAATCCTTTGCTATCCTGTGGTTGGAAGCATGTACCTTGTTTTAAAAGCTTGGAGAGTGGTAAACAGCTGAGAATAAAGTGATTTCCCACTCTCTGTGTTCTTTTCAACCATAGCAAGACCTTCTTAGGCATGGATTTCTTGGTGGTGCATTTTGGGGAACATTGCGGGGAATCTGCTCAAATAAAACCATTTGAAAAATAGCTTGTCTTCCAGTAATGCAGTGTTGGGACCAAGGCCAGGCCACCCCAAGGTACTCCACAATGGTATATTGGTTATTTCAAACTAAAGTCACCTGAGCAGCAGTAGGAGCAGGAAGAGCTGTCCGACTCTCCTCCGTTCCCCTACAACCAGGAAGTACATCTCCGTGACAGGTGCCCTCCCTATCCTAAGGGATGGAGACACAATCTTACCATGAGCTATAAAATCCAGAGTCAAAAGGTGTGCATAAAACAAGTC